>BQKN01052506.1:9143-27420 GCA_022839385.1 Asparagus kiusianus | reverse complement strand
TTAGATTAGCATAAGACCCTAATCACCCCCCCTCTAGGGTCTAACATTTTATACTTGCTAGGATAACTTGTTAATTAGTTTTAATTGGCATAAAATCGGATTAGATTAGCATAAGACCCTAATCACCTCCCCCTCCCCCTCTAGGGTCTAACAATTGGTATCAGAGCTTGGTGCTCTTTGTTTAAGGTCTAATCATCTTGAGTTAAAGATCCAAGTTATCTTTTTGTGCTAATCTAGCTTTGATTTCATTTGTCTTGCTTACAAATATATATATTTATCATGGACATGAATTGTGCATCTTTGTTAGGCTATGAATTAAATGTTGCTCCTAAATTCATTAATTTTCTCTATGCACAAAGGGCTTCTAGATTTAAACTATTTGTGCAATCTAAAAATATTGATTTATGGGGAATTATTGATAATGCTTATATTGTATCCACTATAGAGAAATCCAAGTGGAGTAAAAATGACAAAAGATTGTTTACCATGAACAAGATTGTGTTAGAAGCACATCACGGTAACTTGGAGGAGATCCAAAGGATTCCGGCGGATTCTTCTTCAAGTAATATTGGAGCTTCATCATGCACACGGCCACTAGGCGTTAGCCCTAGTATGGTATGCGGTTCCGATCCCTATAATGATGAACTTGCTTGTGCTAGTGAAAAATTATTGCATTCCTATAACAAATTGCATAAAGATTTTATTGATTTTAAAAGCAAGCATGTTAATTTAGAATCCGATCATGAGAAGCTAGTGTCCAAATTTGATGTCATTGCAAAAAAAAATACTATACATAAAGAAAACAATGACTTGTTAAATTTGGAAAATAAAAAATTAACCTCATCCATTTCTAGCTTATCTCACGAAAAAGATAATGTCATATTAGAAGTAGAGAACATAAAAAATAATACTGCTTCTTTTATAAATAACTATTTATGTTCTACTTCTAATAAAAATGCATATGTGTCAAATAATGAGTTGAATGAAGTTAAAAATCATATTTCATCCTTAGACTCAACTCTTAATACATACATTAATAATCATAAGAATCTTATGGATATGTGTGCCAAATCTAAGTTAAAATCATCCACTTATTATGCACACATATATAGCAAAGTTTACAAGTGCTCTATTTGCGGTCGTAAAGGCCATTTAGCTAAATTTTGCTATGATGCACACAAACATAAAAATATCAATGCTTCCTGTGCATCTCATCAAGTTTCTTCATCACATGTACACACACATGCACCTATTGTTCATCATAAGCATGCTCATGTGTATAGATGTCATCATTATGATCGTTTTGGTCATTTGGCCAAGTTTTACTTTGATTTGAAAAAGAACTCAAATTTGCCAAATGCTTCTAGTAGACCACATGTTTTTAAATGTAATGTTTGTGGTAGGTTTGGACATCTTGTAAAATTTTTTTATCATATGCAAAAAGCTTCTAAGTTGTAATATGGTCCAAATAGACCATTGTTTAAGAATGTTTTTCATTTGTAAATAATTCTAAAAGACAATCTTTATTTGCAAATGATTCATGTGCACGAGCTAATGGTCCACAAAAAAATGGATCTCTTTTATTGCACAAATTGCAATCGAAGAGTCATTTAAGTGATTATTACTTTGACCGTGTTAGTGCACCACATGTACCCAAGAGAGTTCATAACCCTAGGGTTTTGAGCTTTATTGATAGGGGTCATGTCCCTAAATAATCCGGCACCAAGAAAGCTTGGGTGCCAAAATGATCTTTAAACCAAGAATTTTAGTGTTTTATTTTTCTTTTTTTTTTGTTTTGAAAATTTTAAAAATTTGAACATAAAAACAATTCTTTTTATTGAATAATTTTTTTGTTTTCATGATTATTGGTTTTGTTTTGATGAGCGGTTTGTATTTATGTAACCCACCGGATTTATTGGGTATTTATTTTTAAATCTTGTTTACCGGGTACTAAAAGTCCTTATATGGGTTGGAACAACCTCAAGAGCTTGATATGGTTGTCTCTCTCATTTGTAAAAATCAATGATGATTTGGTTTTATACTTTTAAAGATGATTTTTAGTGTTTAAAATCCATAGTTCATGATTCTTGTATGTTAACTTTGAGCTATAAAAATTTTGCATTGATTTGTTCTTTTGAATTCATTATATAAGCACAAATAGATGATTCAAATTTCAAATATGTTTTATAATGTATTCTTTATGTGGTTTGATCAAGTTTTACAAAGAAAATTTCCTTTATTGATCAAATGTCATTTTGGATTTAAATCTTGATTTATGATTTCATTAATTAATTTGTTTTCATTTGACAACTTTTTGCATGATTTTCATGTTCCTTTTCTTTAGATTTCATAAATCTATTTTTATACATGATTTTTATGTTTATGTTTTGAGATACATTATTTCAATGGTACATCCATATGTATTCTCATTGTATTTTTTATGTGAGTAATATGTGGCATATATTTCATTTATGCATGCTCATATGCTTGCCTTAGCATTCATTTCATGTATCCTATGAGGCATTTTGATAGGGGAGCAATCCCTATATTTATTTTATACTCACCTATGCTTATTTGTAGGGGGGAGCTTTCGCTCTCTTCACATTCTTTATGTTTTCCCCTTTTGATGTTGTCAAAGGAGGAGAAATATGGTGAGTATATTCTTTCTTATTTATATGCTTGATAATTATAATTTATATATTCATTTCCTTTCATGCATATATCCTTTTTATAAATTATTTGTCATCATCAAAAAAGGGGAGATTGTTGACCTTCTTATTTTGATGATTTTTAACAAATAATTTACCACTAATGTTGTTTGTCTACTGTTTGTGTATTTCTATTTATTATAGACAAACAATAAGTTGGAGGATGGATGGAATCGAGCATTCACGATCATATCCAATGGAGTTAGGCGGAATTGTGGTATGAAGCATTGTAATTCAAGTTGAAGATCCAAGTTCAAGCTTCATCCGTAAAGTGTACCAAGTCAAGCCTATTGAAGATCAAGATTACTTGGGTAATATTTAGTTTTAGGTTTTATATTATGTGTGTTAGTACTTTAAACTCAATCATATACACACATACACGTTTTGATTTTGTATATATATAGTTATATATATACATATATGTTTTGGTTTGATAGTTTCCAAGTTTTAATAAGAAACAATTAAATATAATTAGAAAACATATTTTTGTTTCATACTTACATGCATATATATGATTTCATCAATATCAATTTTATTTAGTTCAATGAAATCATATTTACTTTTGAAATGTTTGCAAAATATGTAATTTTGTGAAAATATTATTTTCTTGGTTTATGGACTTAATAACAATCATATACATATTTTATTAAGTCTATATAATCATTTTGTAATGTTTTAAAACATGATTAAGCTAAAATGTCAAAATTCATATGTTTACATTTTTATGTTTTGGACTATTTTGCAAAATGATGATATTTTACAAATGGGAAATGCGATTTGAAAAATTCCTTTTGTAGCATGTTCATTTACATGTTTATATACATTTCCCAAAATTTCATTATTTTTGGACATCATTTGTTATTTTTAACAAATTTCTAAAAGTAAGAAAAACACTTCCAAACCTATCATTTTTCATATATCTGTTTGCGGTCGACCGCCTTGAGTCCAGAGACTCAGAATGCTTTTTCATGGCTCACGGTTGATCATGACGGTCGATCGGATGAAGACCAGATAGTTTTGCGGTCGACCACCACGGTCGACCGTCTGTTGTCTAGAGCCCAACCGTTGCCTTTTTGCTGCTCGCGGTCGACCGCACGTTTTTCATGGTCGACCGCTGATCTGTCAATCAGGTTCCAACGGCCCTTTTCCTGAGCTGTTTTCCTTGGGCTTTTTGGTCATTTCTGTTGGATTTTTGGCTGAGGTTTTGGGAGGCAATTAATACCTCCTTGCTCTCTTCTTTCATTAAAAAAATGAGAATGTTTTAAAAGATTTTAACAAGGGTTTAAGCTTGTTTTGTTTTTGTTTAAAAGAGTGTTTAAGAAGCTTTTAAGCATTTGAGAGTTTGAGTTTATAAAATCTATTTCACAAGAGCTTGAGGAGATCGTCTATTAGTGTTTGAGCATCCAACTATACTCCCTCGATCTCTTGATCTATTGAGAAGTTTTCTAAACTCTATTTCTAGCTCTTTTATATATATTTGATTATCATTGTTATTAAGCTAGAATTATATTGAGTTTAGTTTTGATTTATTTCTTTTTGCTTACACACACATAACCATTGAGCTTATTGTATTTACATTCATAGTATAATTAGGTTGTGGGATTGTGTAACCTAGAGAGTGAGCTTATATTTCGTTCTCATTCATTATAGAGAACAATCTCTTTGTATCGTGCCTAATTGTGAGATTCACTTTGTATTATACTAGTACACTGAGAGGAGTGTGTGGTGAGAGACCGGGTTACTTCCAAGAGGAGTGGCATCGGTTGACGAACCTAGGGAGAGATTGTATCCGAGCACTTGAGAAAGAACTCAGAGAAACCAATACTTAGAGGGTGTGGAGTGTAGTTACATTGTGAGATTGTGATCGTTGATCGGTGGGCATTGAAAACCGATATTGTGTGGTGTAAATATTATTCGGGTTAGCGTAGAAAACCCGGTTATGATAGTGGTTTTCTCCCCGAGAGTAGGGAGCGGAGACGTAGGACGGAAGGTCTGAACTCTGTGATCATATCGTGTGTTTGAGTTTGCTTTGGTACATTTACTCTTATGTTTATGTTTCTTGTCGTCATTGTCCATTGCTCATTATTTATATAATCCACTATCTTATTTATTTTGTTTACCCTTGTGTATATCACTTATCCTAGCTCACATATCTTGTTATATTTTATACTTGCTAGGATAACTTGTTAATTAGTTTTAATTAGCATAAAATCGGATTAGATTAGCATAAGGTCCTAATCACTCCCCTCTAGGGTCTAACATCAAGATGACGACAAGATCATGATGCCTATCAACAACGCTGTAGGTTCAAACGCCATGAATGCAGCGAGGATACTTAACCTTAACAATATCGAGGAACGTGAACTTCGACATTGTTAAAGCCATTAAAACTCTTTTAACTCCCACGAGGTCAACTAAGGTGAAAATTTCATTCCTTACCTTCCTCTAAATTCACTCACCAATCCTCTTCAACACGATAGTGGGTCCATATAAAACTACCACGTTAATGATTACCTCTGATAGTTAATTTCCTTCAAATTCACCCACCAATCCTCTTCAAGAGGATAGCGGGTCCACACAAAACTATCACGTTAATGATTACCTCTGATAGTCAATTTTCTCCAAATTCTCCCACTAATCATCTTCAACAGGATCGCCGGTCTACACAAAACTATCAAGTTAATGATTATCTCTGATAGTTTAATCTCCCACTAGATTCTCCTACCAATCCTCTTCAATAGGATAGAGGGTCCATAACAAACTATCATGTTAACAATTACCACTGATAGTTAACTCTTCAACCTTCATTAAAAATACTCTATCAAGTAGTGGTCTACCATGTGATGATCCCCTACTTATTATTTAATCAGGATAGTGATCTATCATGCGAAAATTCATTATCTGATCTTTTTCGAACGTTCTATCTCCTTAGAGCGATCGAAAATAGAGGCCTACTAAGTGATGTGACATTATTCCAATCACAGTCGTTATACTTCCACATCACTGAACGAATTGATTATTTTCACACCATCATTCTTGCAAATGACGTTGTTCAAGATAGTGGCCTACCAAGTAATGTGCCCCTATCTACTTCCTTATTCTTGAATAGTGACCTACCAAATGATGAGTCACTATTCAAATTTGAGATCATTATTGTATTAACGATATCATCATGCTCCTCCGGCCATTCTCGTAAATGACCACTTCTTAAATAGCAGGCCTACCATACAATGAGCCTCGCTTCTAAATTTCTAGGTTAAGCTGTTACGTAAAATAGAACAATCAAACTTGACTACGACTTAACCATTATAGTCATGCTCAACGCTTAATCCAACACCTTGAATGGCTAAGGATAGAGAAGAAATCTTAGCATTAAGCCTAAGAGAAACTCCTCGACAACTTATCATGCTAAGGGAAAAAAGCATGGCTAGTCCAACTCAAACGGTAGTTGGTAAAGACACATCAAATCCGTTGATAGCTGAGGGTTTGCTAAAAATCATGAGTAGCTCATCATTAGAAGACATCACCTCCAACATTTTCCTATATAGCTCATCATCAGAAGACATCACCATGTTGCTCATGACAGTCTCTAACCTCTCAGAAAGTAGTCGCCTATATATAGGCGGGAAACCAAATCAGTGGCCGAGATCCGCTCTGCAGATCTCGAGGCTCCAGCTAGAGGCTACTTATCGGGGTTGAAAAAGTGCAATGATGAAGGTGTATATCATTTAATATTGATAAGACCTAATTGTCAGTTCCACGTGGGTCTGACGAAGCTCGCATAAGAATGACAAGACTTAACAAATAGCCGAACCTCATCTCGAAGCACCAAAGCTCACCCAAAAATGACAAACTTCGAACCAAGAAGTTTACCCCAAAGCATCGAAGCTCGCCAAGAGGCCAAGCTCATCATGCAAACTCGTCATAGCCAAGCGAGTTCAAAGTATTCCAGACCTTGTATGCACTAAAAATGCTAAGAAATAAAGCAGGGTTGAACCCCGCTACAAACATGACGAGGGTCGTCACAATAATGAACCTCATCTTAGCCAACAAAGATCGTCATTCAAGATAAAGCTCATCATTAAAGATGAAGATCATCATTGAAGACAAAGCTCGTCATTGAAGATGAGGCTTGTCATTGGAGACGAGGTTTGAAGCTTATCACTGGGGATAAAACTCATCTAGGAAACAAAACTTATTCAGGAGACGAAGTTCATCCGCAAACAAACCTCGCCAAGCAGTGCCTCATCCATCAGAAGACGAACTTCGTCATTTGAGATGAAGTTCACCCAAAAATAAAGTTCGTCATTTGAGATGAGGCTAATCCAAAAATGAAGTTTGTCATTTACGATGAGGCTCACCCAAAAACGAAGTTCTTTATTTGAAGACGATGTTCTCCTAGAGACAAGGCTCTCAATGCCATATCCTTCAGGAGACAAAGATCCTTCAAAAAGCAAAGCTCATCAGTGAAGACAAAGCTTTTTTAGAAGATAAAACTCGTCAGAAGAAATCCACAAGACTTTCCACACAGCTTGATTCGACTATCAAAATACGACGTTTTCCATAGAGCGAAGCTTGCCTTGTCAGACGAATCTTGCTGCGCATTGAGGCTCTACTCATCAGACGAAACTCGCCAGATAGCGAGGCTCGTCTCATTAAGTGAGGTTTGATGCCAGGAGGCTAACAACCATGAAGACCCAGTCAGCCCACGTGGGCTAAATTTAAGGAGTTAGTTACGCTCATTAATCCCATGATCACCGTGTTAGTTACGCACTAAAGACCTATAAATATCCATGAGCAGCTATGAAGAAGGAAGCTAAAAACTTTGGGTGAGCTAGCACCCAAACTCAAAGAGCATTTAAAGAGTACTTAGACGTACACAAGTCAAGTGCTAACATTAGCCACCAGTGGCGGCTCAAGCAGTCAACAAAGGCTATTTTCTCCTCAAATTGAAGCAATCTTTCTCCGATCGTCAACAAGAAGTAAGCTCGACACTAGTATCAAGCGAGACATCTCATCGCCACATAGAATCCACATTAAATAGAGGAGAAGTCAAATCAACCTTCTCCTCTTCTGTACTTGAAAAAGAACGATTGTAAAAATATTCTTACCAAGCGATAGAATCTCTTCTCCCAACTAAAACAGTTAAGAGAACCAGTCGTTTCGTCTTTTTCAGGACCCTACAAATTCAAGTTGTGTAATAAAAAGAAGAAGCTCAAACTAGAAGAGATATATCTAAATTTATTTTATGAACTAATATAATTACTTTTATTATTATTGTTACAAACTTTTAATTGATATGCTCATAGTTTGTGTGTGAATTTTGATATGACTTAGCATCATAATTCACTTGTTTTGTATTATATATGTACATCTTGTGCTATTTTCAACAAAATTCTTTTGTGAACCATACATATTTCTCTTTCTTTCACCTTTGAATAATTTTCATTCTGATTTTTAAGTATCGTGTATATCCTAGGTGTGTTTTTATTCTGATAACAATAAAAATGAGGGGAGCAAAGGAAGAAATTTGAAATTTTAAAAAGTTTTAAAATTTGCTTTGTTTCGAGGGCAGTTGAAATTACCCTAGAGGGGGCTGAATAGGGTATATGCTAATCTAATCCAATATTAATGCTAATTAATAATTATTAGACAGTTTATTCTTACAAGGGAGATATTTAACAAATTATGAGTGCAAGGATATGTAATTAACAAAAAAAGGGTGAAATAGACATGAAACAATATAAATAACATAGTGGGAAAATAACTAATGCAAACACAAGAAAATAATCACAGAGTTCAATCCTTCCAACCTACGTTTCCACTCCTCATGAGGAGAATCTCCACTATCACAGCCGATTTTTAATGCTAACAAAAAATGTTCATAATCTCGGTTTTCTAGCTCACCGAAAACTCTCACAATCACTCATAATGTAATCACACGCTACAACCTTAAGTATTGGCCCTTCACGTGTCGCCTCCCTCAAGTGCTTAGATTTACAACCTCTTTCTAGGCTTTACTACTGACACCACTCCTCTTGGTATCGACCATGTTACTCATCACGCACTCCTCTCAGTGTCCTTGTATATTACAAAGTGAACTCTCAACAATTAAGTACAAATAAAATAATTTGTTCTCCAATACAATTTGAGAATGAAATTAAGCTCACTCAATCACACTCACAACCCAAATGAATTATACGTAAAAATACTCAAGCTCAAATATGGGTGTGTATGAAACAATATGAACAATAATAAAAACTAAACTCAATATAAGATTTAGCTTAGTAAAATTGATAATCAACAAATAAATGTATAAAGCTAGAATTGAGTTTAGAGAAAACTTCTCTAAAATAACAAGAGTTAAAGAGAGATGGAATTGAAGCTCAAACACGAAGGAATCAATCTTCTCCTCTTATGAAAGTTTCTTCACAAAAACGAACTTTGAAAACACTTGTAAACTCTTAAACAAACTTAAACCATTATTAAAATTGTTTTTAAACTTTCTTAAGTTATTGAAATAGTTATAGCAAAGGAGTATCTATATGGTAGAAGAAACTAGCCCAAGAAACCGACAAAATCCATTAAAAATATTAAAAATAATAAAATCTAGAAAATAGCTATTACTGTGCAACGGTCATATTATATATCGATTTATGATAAGTATAAGTCAACTTATGTCTTCATGAGTTGACTTGTATGAGTTATAAGTTGGCTCAGCAAACTAAAACAAATAACTGTACAACACATCATAAGTCGACTTGCTAGAGATCATAAGTCGACTTATCATATATAAGTCGACTTGCTAGATTTATAACTCGACTCAGCAGACATTTTTTGCATACTCCAGCACAGTTCATAAGTCAACATTGTTTGAGTCGAAAATTGATTTTTTCATTATCATTAAATCTGTTACAATCGTTTATTGATTACAAATTTAAAAAAAGAGAAAAGTTGTTCTTTTCATAAGATCTTCTTACATAATGAAAAATAAATAAATACAAACTCCTTAAAACACACGCAATGGACGTTTATCACTTGCTGCTTCATGTGGGATCTTTGCCTGTGTCGAGGACGTGTTAGTCAGTGGACCGCCGTGGATCAGATCTGATTGACAGAAAAGTTAATTAATGCTCTTGCTTCACAAAGGAAATAATCGCAAAAGTGATAATCTTGACCAAGCGAAATTATGACTCTTCTCGAGATCAAAATTAAATTTGATCCAGAGAAAAGAGGAGAATGGGCCTCAGATCCTTCAAATAGCTTCCTCTTTATGCTGAAGTTCAACAAGACCTGCTAGCCCTCCTCTGAAATTTGTGCTCCACTCTTCAATTTGACAGCACCTCGCCCTCTAATTTTCAGATGCTTGCAAATAAAAGGCCTTATGCTTATATTTATAGGCTTCGAATGAAGTGTTTTAGAATGAGAACTAATGATTTGATGTTATCTGTAGTTAACCGCTTAACCACGTTCAAGGATAGTATCAAAGCAGTTGGAAGGCTATGAAACGACCAAATCCTAAGAAATCCCGTCAAAAATATGTTTTTGGCTTAGAACTGTGCAAGCCACCATTTGGTGGCTCATAGCCATGCGAGCCACCATTTGGAGGCTCGGCCGTTGGCCGAGCCACTGGTTTTGGCAGAGTCGTTTTGACGCGACTCGGTCGCCAGAGGCTTTTTCGGTTCGTTCGGGTTGGACTTGTTTCGCCGTTACACATATTTCATCGTTTCGTTGACTTGCCTTCTTCACCGACTCATTTCATGCATTTTGTTAACTTAGAGGTGGCTGACGAGTGTGCGGGCCACTTGGAGCTGGCTGATAAGCGTGTGGGCTTGTTGCAATGTCATTAGTGATTCGCGGCTTTGTTGTTTCGATGGCTCATCGCCTCGAGCTATGTTCGGACACCTATAGGTATTTTTTTATGCCCATAGATACCCCCTCAAAAGTGTTTCAGACTCATTGTTTTATAAAGGAATCTGGAATACTTTAGATAAGATAGACCCTGTCTTAACCCTCTTTAGTATTTTGTCGAGGAGATAGCGTAGAAGGACCTGTGAATGGCTTTAATTCTTGATTTTTTCAGTCTTCAATCTACTCAGTATTTTGTCGAATAGATGAAGTTCTTCCGGTGATGCATTCATCGTATGACCATTGTCAAAATCTTGAACTAGAGTTGGTGTGTAAATTTCTGAACTTAGCTCTTGTCATTGAGTTATTGTTGAACTGATCGTCTTTGTCGGGAGTTAGTATTTGAATGTGATTGAACTCCCTGGAATCATCCTTTAACCTAGAATCTTTCCTTAGCCTTATTTTGGCGAAACTATCGATGCGTTGATCGGCATCGACCTTTACTGTAACGCGTTGTTCGGTGTTGACCTTTGCTATAACCCGTTGACCGGCATTGACCTTTACTATAACATGTTGACTGACGCTAACACAATTTATACTCGTACGTTTGCTAGAGTCTACATAGTTTAAGCTCTTAAGGTATTAGAGTATGGTGGTCCTAACTATCGGGCTACAGAACAAACTATTAAAGTTGTTTCGTCTGTAGGTATGGATCTTATTCTGAAGTTGTTGGATGCTCAAGTAACGAGACTAACTAATAAAGCTGGTGCATCAATAACTCTTGCCTTTATAGGATTTTTGGCAAACCCTCAGTCATCAACAGGTTTGATGAGTCTTTACCGAATACTATTTGAGGTGGCTAGAATATATATTGTTTAAGTTCGTTCTGCATGTAACGTTGTGCTAAAAGAGTTAACTCTTTTAGTGTTACGAGATTGAATACATAGACTTAGTCGTTCTTGCGGGAATAGACTATCCAACAACGCATGTTAGGTGCTGACTTATCACTTCTTAGGATTTAGGATAAAAGTCCCCAAACTTGGATTCCAGTGTCTTCTTCACTCGGTTAAAAACTAAACCGGCAATACGTGTTAGGCATTGACTTATCCATTCTTAGGATTCGGGATAAAATTCCCCGCACGTGTAAGTCATGTATTTTTAGTGTTATAAATAATAACCTACCACAATGTCGAATACATAGGCTTTTTGTCCTTTTTTACGGTCAAAGACAAACCGACAACACGTATTAGGCGCTGACTTATCCCTACTTAGGCTTCATGAAAAAATTCCCCATGCTTGTGAAGCACGGATTTTGGGAGTTATACAAAAACATTGTCTTATCTTTGGGTAAAGATGAACCCGATGCTGGAGAGGAAGAATTTTATATTCTCTCTCCAGTTGCGAAGGAAATTTAAAGTAGGATCTTCACTTCAAGAATCTAGGAAGGTGAAACTAAGAGTGAGATCTCCACTCTGAGAATCGAACAGATTCGGATAATCCTAACTATTAGAAGGTTTGATTATAAAACTAAATGGTGGGTTTCTCATTTATCAAGAGTAAATTACGGTTTTAGCCCTAACTGTAGGAAGGTTTGACCAAGTGGGAGGTTTGAGACAACCCAAACTATAGGAAGGTTTGATTGCTCGATTTGAAAGTAGACCTCTCATTCATGGAAGGAATCGAGAGGAGATTTTGGTTGTGGCGCTAACTGTAGGAAGGGTTTGAACGAGTGGGGGTTTGAAACAATCCTAATTTTTTATAGGTTTGATTACTCAACTTGAAAGTGGACCTCTTGTTCATGGAAGGAATCAAGAGGAGATTTTGGTTGTGGTCCTAACTGTAGGAAGGTTTGATCGAGATAAACAGTAGGAGTGGGAGTACAAATCATAGTGGAAGTGTTGGCTTATACAAATCACTCAGTAGGGGTTCTTAGTGTCAAGTAATAAGGACTTAACACGAAGGAGTTTAACAATTGTCAAACATTAGCAGACTAAAATTCCAAGTATTATATCTGGACTCTAATAATGAGAGTGTTGAGTGCACAGACACAGCGGGAGTTTGAATGGATTAAACCAGGAAGAATTTTAGTGGACCCATCGTTAATTAATTTGATCAGTGAGGGATTTTGTGATAAAAGATTATGAATCATCAAATACCAGTGAGAATTTTTTGTGAGGAAAGATTGATTTAACAAAGTGATAAAATCTCATCTCAGTAAAAGAGTGCTTGGAAGTTGGTGAGATTGATCCCGACAATTGGATGTGTTTCACTCTTTGGAAGCATTTAGAGTCCATATGGGAGTTCTTATTCATCACTTTTTTTTGTAGTGACCGGGTTATCCCTAATAATACACCATATAATATTCTTTCGGGAGTTTCCCGTTACATGAATTATCCACCCCTAGTTTTTTTGTGAAACTAGGCCTAACATTGAACTCAGTTGCATGATTGGGTTATCCTTAAGAAAAAAATTCTCTAGGAACTTCCCGTTAATGGTAGAAAATAGTTTAGACTCATATACCTATTGGAGTATATAGAGACTAGTTTAACCTCATGGATCTATTAGAGAAATGATAAGTAGTTTATACTCTTATACTATTCGGAGTCTCAGAGAGTAGTTTAACCTCATATACTGGTCGGAGGAGCGAGAAGCAGTTTATACTCGTATACTCTTTGGAGTGATAAGAAGCAATTTATTCTCGTATACTCATCAGAGTAATGGAAGGAGCAGTTTATATTCTTATACTTGTCAGAGTATCGGAAAAAACAGTTTATACTCTTATACTTGTTAGTGTGATGGGAGAAGCAGTTTAACCTCTTATACTCATCAGAGGATTTACAGTCCTCATGCGGCTCATTTCGACGTTATGATGCCGATATTAACCAAAGCTTGAATATTGTTTTTAAGAGATAAGCAAGCATTGGTGGGATGAAGGATTCTTATGTGGTACGCGCAGTATTTTTGATCCGAAGTATTGTTAGCTTCCTCCTGATTTGTAATAGGTGACAGCTTGATTTTGTTATTTTCAAGGAGGTATTTGAAGATAGCTGGAACCTCTTCATCCTTGAAGGAGTACTCTTTTTGAAGTCTCGGATCTGGGGTCCTTTGTTGCTTCTGAGATTGCTGTTGTGATGTCTGATTAGCGTCAATAGCCTTTGCAGGTGCCTTTCCCTTACTACGAGAAGCAAAATTCAAATTTGGGGGTTTAGTCGTTGGTTGGCCGCTTTCAAGCTTTTTTCTTTTGAGAAAGCGTGTAGCCTGTTCCCCGTGTAGTTTTAATTCTTTCCATGTCATGGATGGCATGACCCCTAAGGCTTCTAGGACGTTAATGGAAAGGTTGTTATGGCAGGTTTGGAGGATGAATTCTTCCGTGACCAGATCTCAGCAATTCATCACCTTGTTGCAGAAACGTTTAACAAAGCTGTCAACTGACTCCCTGTCCTTTTGCTTTTCATCCTAAAGGTCTCTGATTGACACTTCGGTGTCATCGTTGAAGAAGTTGTTAAGGAACGAGCTCTTCATATTGTCCCAGCTATTGACACTTCCTAGCTTGAGATGGTGGTACCAATCAAAGGCAGCTCCGCGAAGGGTGTTAATGAATGACCAGACCATCAAAGGTTTGTTGCCGGAGATCACACCCAGGTGGGACTTAAAATAAATTAGGTGTTGAGTGGGAGATCCCTTACCGTCGAACGGCATGAAGTTATTTAGATTGAACTTCATCGGATACAGAATCGAATCCTACTCTCTTGGATAGGGATATGGAATACCCATTTTCATCACTTCTTGAGCGGACATTAAGACATTGACCTTATTATCTAGCTCTTTTATCATCTCATCATCGCTTGTATCTTCCTTCGAAGGACATTAAGGAGAATGAGTTGAACCACCCCCAGCATTGTCATTATTAATGGGACCACCCCAGGGTTGATATTATTATTAGGGCCACCCCCAGCATCTTTATCATTGGGAGGAGTATCGATATTGATAGTCTCCTCTACCTCTGAGTTGCAATCTACTTGATTAGTAGTGTGGTGACGACTATATTCACCGTGCTAATTCGACAAGGCTTGAATCTGTTGATCATGCAATTCTCTTATCCGTTGCACAGTCATTTCCATCTTAAATTTGAAATTCTGTTTCTACTTGGCCAGAACGTCTTCGAGGATCTTGGCCATTTGTTCATCATTGATCATGAACGCCTCACGAGATTGTCCTATGCTGGACATCGTATTGTCAGAAGCTATCGCGGGGTTGGCGTCTGACAATTCGTCCTCCGAGGAGTGTCCTCTATCCGGTCTAGGTCGTCTAGTTCCTGATCGTAACCAAGTGATGCGTTGAGTTACCTTCAAGAAAGAGTCGGGTTGTAATGCCTTGGTGATTTCCCTTTATCAGTCATGTTGATGGTGACTTCTGGGAGTTCATCATCTTGAACAACAAATTTTTTCTTGTAGAAGCATCTTGGTTTGGATTTTAACGCTTCAGTTGAAAGCCTTTTAAATACAAAGACCCTCCGTGGAGTGGTCTTAGGGCAGCTACATACTGATAATACTGCCCTGATAAGTTTGGCACATGGACAATAAAAGTCGGTCTCCTGGGTATCTCTCTTTCGAGATCTGTTCGTACCCCTAGCTAGATAGTATAACTCATCGACATGATTATTAGAGCAACCTATCGTGTGTTGGCACAACTTCCCAGGTATAACGTTATCGTCATCAGAATAACACGTTTCCTTCTGAGGTTTAATGCTTTGTTAGTGTTCTCAAGAGTCAGACGTTTAGAACCACGTCTTCATGAGCGCGGGGCCTCAACGGGCTCTTGGACAATGACTCACAATCTGAGGTGGTCGATTATAGGAGTTTTCCAATTATGAGAAGGATCTGACTTATTGCGAGGGCGTGTGCAATCCCCAGCTTGACGAGTTGCTCGGGGTTCATACACCGGACCCAAGCGTTATCTAACCTAAGCCTAGTCTCAATCCTCGTGTAAAGGGCCAAAATGATTTGCCTTCATTAGTTTAGATCGGGAGGGATCCACACTGTCATGAGACTTCACCGGAGGTACGGGAGAAACCGAAGCAGGAATAGAGGTCGACGAATGTAGAGAAGCAGTCACGGAATTGGTTCCTTGGGTGGGATAGCCTTTGGTGTCTTTGTCAGGTGTGAGATAACTTTGGCTGTCTCAACCAGGTGCGAGACAGCTTGGGCTATCTTGGCCACATGAAATTCATGCTAACTCCCGACTTAATTTCCGCACAGTTTCGGACTTTGGAATCCAAATTTTGTAGGGTTTTGATGGTTTCTTGATCGTCTTCCTTCTGCAACTTACACTTCCTGCACAAGGTTTCGTGCATGTGCAAGTAGTGAGTGGCGTTTCTGAATTCGCTCCTCAAGGGTTGAATGGGTCCTTTTGACTTGGATCCATTCATTCATTACTGGTTGGGAGGAGGAGTTGTTTGTTTGATATTCGGGCACTTGGTACCTTTTGAGTTTCGGATCCGCCTCATAGTAGATCCCATCAATAGGCTCCAAAGCCTTGGCAAATTAGAATGAGAGGCATTGACGCTACCTTTGGCAGGCTCTCTTCGACAGAATTGACGCGCCTTCAGTACTCAACTCCTTGATTGAGGACGAGTTCAGATATGCAGATCCAGCTTTATTGGATGTCGGATGAGCATTGCGAGATGCAACTACAGCAACAACGGGGGCGTTGATCTTCCTGCACTTGCGAAGAGAGGAGGATCTGGAGGAGAAAAACGATAGATACTCCTCGAACTTGGCCTGGTCGAACTCATACCTGACCTCTTTATCAACTAGGATCCGGATCCATGGTTGCGGCACGACTGCTTCGGTGGAGAAGATGTTGGATCCCACTATGATCACCAACGTGTTTGCAACAAAAATTGATTTCTTTATTGTCATTGAATCTGTTACAATCGTTTATCGATTAAAAATTAAAAAAAAAGAGAAAAGTCGATCTTTTTATAAGATCTTCTTACACAATAAAAAAATAAACAAATACAATCTCCTTAAAGCACACGCAATGGATGTTTATCACCCACTGCTTCGCGTGGGATTTTTATCTGTGCTAGGAATGCATTAGTCTGTGGATCGCTACGGATCAGATCTGGTTGACAAAAAAGTTAATTAATGTTCTTTCTTCATAAAGGAAACAATCACAGAAGTGATAATCTTGACCAAGCAAGATTATGACTCTTCTCGAGATCAAAACCAAGTTTGATCCGGAGAAAAGGGGAGAATGAGTCTCAGATCCTTCGAATAGCTTTCTCTTTATGCTGAAGTTCACCAAGATCTACTAGCCCTCCTCTGAAATTCGTGCTTCACTATTTAATTTGACAATACCTCACCCTCTGATTTTTAGATCCTTGCAAATGAAGGCCTTATGCTTCTATTTATAGGCTTTGGTTATAGCGTTTTAGGATGAGAACTGATGATTTGATGTTATCTGTAGTTAACAACCGCTTTACCACGTTCAAGGATATTATCAAAGTAGTTGGGAGGCTCTGAAACGACCAAATCCTGAGAAATCCCATTAAAAACACGTTTTCGGCTTAGAACTGTGTAAGCCACTAAATGGTGGCTCGGCCATTTGGTGGCTCGCGTCCATGCGAGCCACCAAGTGGTGGCTCGTGGCCATGCAAGCCACCATTTGGTGGATCACGACCATGCGAGCCACCATATGGTCGCTCACGCCCATGCGAGTTACCATGTGGTGGCTCGTGCCTATGCGAGCCACCATTTGGTAGCTTGGCCGTAGGCCGAGCCACTGGCTTTGGCCGAGTCGTTTTAACATGACTCGACCGTTAGGAGCTTTTTCGGTTCGTTTCGGTTGGACTTGTTTCGCCATTACGCGTATTTTATTATTCCGTTGACTTGTCCGTTTTACCGATTCGCTTCATGCGTTTTATTAACTTGGAGGTAGCTGACGAGTGTGCGGGCCACTTGGAGCTGGCTGATGAGTGTGCGGGCTAGTTGTAATGTCATTAGTGATTCGTTGCTTTGTTGTTTCTGTTAGACCCTAGAGGGGGGGTGATTAGGGTCTTATGCTAATCTAATCCGATTAAATGTTAATTAAAATTAATTAACAAGTTATCCTAGCAAGTATGAAATATAACAAGTTATATGAACTAGGATAATCAATATGAACAACAAGATATATCCTAGCAAAGAGATATAGGCAATGTATGTGCAAGGATATATAAACAACACAAGGGTAAACAATCTAAACAAGATAGTGGATGATATAGAAATGAGCAATGCACAATGGCGATATAAGATATGAACATAAATATGAAAGAACGCCAAAGCACACTCAAACAAGCAATATGATCACGGAGTTCGGACCTTCCATCCTATGTCTCCGCTCCCCACTCCCGGGGAGAAATCCACTATCACAACCGGGTTTTCTACGCTCACCCGAATAACGTTTACACCTCACAGTGTCGGTTTTCAATGCTCACCGAACAACGTCACTCCTCACAATCGGTTTTCTAGTTCACCGAAAACTTCACAACACACTCGGTTTTCTAGCTCACCGAAAACCTTACACCACTCACAGTGTAACAAATATAAATTTGTTCTCTATAATAGATGAGAACTCAATTAAGCACAACTCAAAGTTACAATCTTTCACAACCCTAATATACTATGTATTCAAATACAATAAGCTCAAGTGGGTGTGTGTAACAATGAGTGAAATCA
>BQKN01052501.1:0-18049 GCA_022839385.1 Asparagus kiusianus | reverse complement strand
CCCCCCCCCCCTCTAGGGTCTAACAATTTCATCATTATCAACTCTATTTAATTCAATGAAATCATGTCTTAGTGCATTATATGTGTATTTTGTTAAAATACTATTTTGTTTCATGTTTTGGTTTAGCTATATAGATATGAAACAATATATATCCTCATATATACTTTTATATGTTTCATATTCTATTGCATTTGGAAAAACATTGTGTTTTTGGTTTGTATGGTTTATAGACTTAACAACGATAGTTTATACTTTTTATCAAGTCTATAAAATCAGTTTACAAAGTTTCAAAACTTGGTTTATGTTAAAACATCAAAATTCAAGTATCTCATATTTTCATGTTTTGAACATATTTGTAAAAATGATGAGTTTTCACTTTTGGGGAATGCAATTCCAAAAATTCTTTTTGTAACATGTTTATTATCATGTTTATAAACATTTCCCAAAGTTTTACATTTTTCTGAATTTATTTGATATTTTTAAACCCTGTTTTAAGTTGACATGTACTGTTTAAAACAGGCTGTGTGCATGTCATGAGTCGACTCATGAACAGTGACGAGTCGACTCATAAACTATTGTGTAGTTTTCATTTTGCTTCTGATGAGTCGACTCACAAACATCATGAGTCGACCCATCAGGTTGAGTCGACTCATGCCTGTCATAAGTCGACTCATAAACTGCTCTGGAATGTGTTTTTCGTTTCTGCTGAGTCGACCCATGACTTCATGAGTCGACCCATGCATGATGAGTCGACTCATGAATTTTATGAGTCGACCCATAAGTTGATTTTTAGCCTGTAACGGCTACTTATGAGTCGACTCATAAAAAGTACGAGTCGACTCATAACACTGTAACGGCTATAATTCCAGACTGTATTATTTTTGGGTTTTTGGTCTTTTTGCCTTGTTTTCTCTTGGCTTTGGGGTTCCTATATATACCCCCACATATCCTCAGTTCTAATAAATCAAGAGAATGTTTTAAGAAAGTTTAACAAGGGTTTAAAGTTTGATTAAGTTTGTTTAAAGTGTGTTTATAAGCTTTTAAGCAATTGAGTGTTTGAGTTTGTGAATTCAATTCTACAAGAGCTTGAGGAGATCATCTATTGGAGTTTGAGCAATCAACTATTCTCCCTCCATCTCTTGTCATCCATTGAGAAGTTTTCTAAACTCCTTTCTAGCTTTATATTTATTTATTTGATCATCATCTTATTAAAGCTAGTTTTATATTGAGTTTAGATTTGATTAATCTCTTTGCACACACACAACCATTGAGCTTATTGTATTTACATTCATAGTATAATTTTGGGTTGTGGGGTTTGTGACTTAGAGTTGTGCTTAATTGTGTTCTCACCTATTGAAGAGAACAAATCTTTTGTTGTGAGCCTTCATTGTGAGATCACTTGTATTACACTAGTACACCAATAGGAGTGTGTGGTGAGAGACGGGGTTGTCCCAAGAGTAGTGGCGTCGGTAGCCTAGAGAGAGGTGATAATTCCGAGCACTTGAGGGAGACACGGGCTAGGGACCAACACTTGAGGTGGTAGTTAGTGTAGTTACATTGTGAGATTGTAGACGTTGATCGGTGAGCGTTGAAACCGATATTGTGTGGTGTAAGCGTTTTCGGGTGATCGTTGAAAACCCGGTGTGATAGTGGATTTCTCCCCGGGAGTGGGGAGCGGAGACGTAGGACGGAAGGTCCGAACTCCGTGATCATTTGCTTGTGTTTGAGTTGCATTGGCGTTCATTTATACTTGTGCTCATTGCCTATATCGCCTATTGCATCTAGTTTATTTCATCCACTATATTGTTCACCCTTGTGTTATTTATATATATCCTTGCACATATATTATTCATATCTCTTGTGCTAGGATATATTTATTAATAAGTTTTTAATTTGGCATAAATCGGATTAGATTAGCATAAACCCTATTCACCCCCTCTAAGGTTCCTTCCTAGCGGCATTAGGGTACTTTTACTTAATCCCGAATTTACCGCAGAATTTGATGAATGCGTTGCTGAGGAACTGAGGACCATTATCGTGCACTATTCGCCTTGGAACACCATACCGATATATGATATGATGTTTAATAAACTTAATAACATCACTCGTCTTTACTTCTCTAAGTGGAACTGCTTCTGCCCATTTCGAGAAGTAATCGGTGATTACCAGAATGAAACGGTCCCCTTTAACCGAAGGCGGGAAAATAGGACCTACTATATCCATTCCCCAAGTTTCGAATGGCCATGATGTCGTCGATGGGTGTAAATACTCGGGAGGCTGGTGCATATAATTTGCATGTAACTGACACACTTCACATCGTCGTGCGTAGTCAACTACGTCTTTTACCATAGTTGGCCAGTAATACGCGATTCTCCTAAGTCGATCACAGAGTTTAGGACCGGGCTGACATGCACCGCATATCCCATCATGCGCCTCTTTGAGTGCTTGTTCCGCTTCTTTGTCGGATAGGCAACGGAGTAAAAGACCATCGTACGATCGTCGATACAACATTTGTGCTGTGGCGTTATAGTAAAATCTCGGGGCTCTTCGCCGAATCGATTCCTTTTCTCTTACATCTTCAGGCAATATACCATGTAGGACGTAGTCGATAATGGGGAAACGCCAATCTCGAACTTCGGGTTCAACTGCTGTTGAGTATGCTTCTTTAACACTCGAATCGTAGATTGGAACGATAAGCTGGTGGGTCCTCACTGTAATCAATTGCTCTGTTTCGGGAGGTTGAGCCAATGATACTGACAATGCCGTCAATGCGTCTGCATACGCGTTTTGGAGACGTGGAACATACTCGATGAAAAATCCTTCAAACGAGTTTGCCATCTCAATGGCCACCTGCTGGTATGGAATCAGGTCTCGATTTCTGACTTCATACTCTCCTCGTATTTGATTAACTACCAGTTGAGAATCCCCAAAAGCTTCAAGGTATTCGACCCCCAGCTCTTTGGCAAAATTGAGTCCAATTATTAACGCATTGTACTCGGCCACATTATTAGAACATGGTCCGGTCAACGAGTATGCTCTAGGCAAGACATGTTTTTCTGGGGAAACTAAAACGACCCCCACTCCTGAGGATATTTTAGAACATCCGGGTGTGCTCGCTACATTGGTTGCGCGTGAGGCCCCATCGAAGTACAACTGCCACACTTGTCGATGTGAGGTGGTATTAACTTCGTGGGTTTCATCCGGCAGATCGTCGTACAATTCGACTACATCCTTCGTAGGGTTTTCCGCCAGAAGATCGCAAATAGCTCGTCCTTTAACTGACTTTTATTGCTTGAAGTACAAGTCATATTGCGATAAGAGTAGAGCCCATCTAGCTAAACGCCAATTCATGGAGGCCGGCTGGGTCATGAATACGCGTATTGGGTTTATGTTGGAAATGACATAAATCATCTGTCCAACTAAATAATGTCGTATTTTCTGGATTGCGAATACCAATGCAAGGCATTCTTTCTCGATCATCGGATAACGAGATTCAGCTCCTACCAATGTACGACTCAGGTAATATACCGCCTGTTCGTGACCGTTATCGTCGTCTTGTGCAAGTAATGCACTTAACGAATGGCTCGTCGCTTTGACATAAATCAAAAACGGTCTGCCTGATTTCGGTGCAACGAGAATAGGTGGATTCGCCAGATATGTTTTAATATCTTCGAACGCTTTTTTGCATGCTTCATCCCAAATGAATGACACGCCCTTCTTTATGAGTTTGGAGAATGGCTGACATTTTCCGGACAGATTTGATATAAACCAACGGATATATGCCAATCGACCTTACAATCCTCTGAGTTCTTTAAGATTTCTCGGAGGTTATAACTCATGTATCGCCTTCACTTTATCAGGATCTATATGAATACCTTTTGTGGTGACGACGAATCCAAGAAACTTACCGCTCGACATCCCGAGGAAGGATTTAGTCGGGTTCATTTTTAGCTGATGACTTCTCATAAGATCGAACATCGTCTTCAAATCCTTAATGTGGTAGTTCTTAGCACGGCTCTTAACAACCAGGTCATCAACATAGCATTCGACAGTCTTCCGAAGGTGTTCCTGAAAGATCTTCGTCATTGCTCGTTGGTACGTAGCGCCAGCGTTCTTCAACCCGAACGGCATAACAGTATAACAGAATACACCAAGGGGTGTTCTGAAAGCTGTATGCTTTTCATCATCCGGATGCATCTTAATCTGATTATATCCCAAGAATCCATCCATAAATGATATTCTCTCAAACCCGCATGTATTATCAATGATGATGTCTGTAATTGGTAAAGAGAAGTCGTCTTTAGGACAGACGGTATTCAGATCTCTGAAGTCTATGCAAATCCTGATTTTCCCATTCTTTTTAAGAACTGGCACGATGTTGGCTAGCCAATCAGGGTGTTGTTTTTCTCTGACAAAACCTGAATCAATCAATTTCTTGACTTCAGTTTCTATCGCCTCCATAATTTGAGGACAAAACCGTCTTTGTTGTTGTTTGACAGGTTTAGCATCCGATTTTATGTTGAGGCTGTGCATTACTACTTCTGGGTCGAGCCCCGGCATATCTTCGTAATTCCAAGTGAAAACGTCGATATACTCTCTAACGAGGGCGATTAGTTCTTCTTTTTCATCCGGTGGAAGATCATCGCTGATAAATATAGGTTTCGGATTAGTTTCGTCACCCATATTAACTTGGACCACTTTATCCTCAGTAGGAGGCTCTCTTTGTTCAAATCGATCGCCATATTGGATGTTCATGTAATGCATCCATGGGTCTTCCCAAATAGGCAACTGATCGTCCTCTTCAGTTGTGGAAGGATCAACTGTCGCCATGTTCGACATTAGGGCTTTGAATCTCTCTCCAATGCTCATGTCAGAATCCCACATTGAAGTATCGGATGAATGCCCGCTTTCATTTCTCAATTGGCTAATGATCTGCTGGAAATATTCGTCATCAGATGAAGAAGCATAACCTAGACCTCTATTATGACTATAATAATTATCCGGTTTTCCTTTTGGTACATAAGTAGAACGGGGTGGAACCCTGACTCATTGACCAAAATAAAGACCTTCACCGAGCGAGAGATCATAGCCTTGCCTCGTCATGTAATCATTTGCTTGTGAACTATACCGAGAGAAATGCCACCCAGGCTTTTCATCATCTGAGTTGATGTCCAAGAAAAGATCAGGAGCTGGGGATGGATCCCCTTTTCCAAAGATTATTTCTTTCTCACCCCCTGTCTTTGCAGGTAGGATCACCGTTGTCCCGACTGAATTTTCCAGATATTTCGTCGTTGTGCAAGATGAGCGAATTGGCATGTGTAGGTTAGGATCATCATACAATTCCCGCATAACATTATCAAGACAAGGCGAGTACTCTAAATCATCCTTTATTATTTCATCGGCAAGTTGCCAGTTACAACTTTCGTCCGACGATTCATCACCGTCAAGATCGATTACAAGAGGTTCAATGTCATTTAGTACAAGACCTTCACTATAATCGAGCCCAGCTTCGGTATCAGCTTCTTCTCCGCTGTCCGTGCCATGGGCCGATGGTTCAGTATCGGACTCAGCACCATACAGAAGGGAGTCAGTAAAGTAATTTTTTAACCCCTTGAATGGTTGCTTATCCGCGACCACCGTCTTGACCTCCTCATTAGTGTCGACATACTTCAAACACTGATGGAGGGTAGATGAAACTATAAGATTACCGTGGATCCATGGACGACCCAACAGTAAGTTATAGGAAGTCTTCGCATCGATCACATAGCAGGTGACTTCAGATTTTAAATCTCCGAGTTGACACTTCACCCGGATTTTTCCCAACGGTCTTGACCCACTAGTATTGAACCCGTAGATGACCGTTCCTGTGGAGGCTAACTTGCTGGCAGGAATTCCGAGATGGTACATCAACCGAAGTGGCATGATGCTAACAGCGGAACCCGGATCGACTTGAATCCGGTTGACAACGCTCGAACCGATATATCCAGTAAAGTATAGCGGTCTATCATGCTTTGAATTCCTGACTTGCATATCTTCTTTTGTGAAAGCAATGCAAGAAAATTTGGTGGCTGCCAGATTGCAATGCTGCACCGATGACTCTGGCTCTTCAGGAGTTCGCTTGATCTGAGTGAGGAATACTTCAGAATCAGCCAAGGCTTCTTGTAAAGCTTCCCTGGTTTTTTTCGAAAGGCGTAGCAACTCGTATAGCGTGATCCTTGCTGGGATATTAGCTAATTGAGTCATGACGTCGAAGCGGAATGGAGTATTTGAACTTTCCGGTTTGTCTCGTCCAATAGGTCGATTGAAACGATGCTGCTTCGGAAGTTGAACTTCTTTGGGTTGAGGTTCCTTCTCTTTCTGCTTAACAACTTTCTGAGGTTTCTCGGTTGCTATGGGTGGGGTTGTAACCACCCCCAGTTCTGAAAGAGTTTTAGCATTTGGATTAGAAGTTTCCGGATACTGGTAATGGTATTCGTTTCCACCCCTTGTAGCGAAAACTTCATGTTCTTCATTAGAAAGTGGTAGAGCTGCTATCTCCTCGTCGTCTTTCTCAGGAATCGCCGAGGCTCCGTAACAGGACTTTTTCTTTCCTTTGCCTTTTGACTTCTTCTTCGATGTGGATGTTGTCCATTGTTCATCTTCAAGCAAATCCGGATGAACCCAAAGGATTTCGCCGTTAGGAGTCGTGTGTGACACTAGCCCTTTTTGGCGCTGTCCATGAGGGTCATCGTTGATGGTTTGCATCTTAACCTCTGATACTGGCTCAGCTTGAAACCAGGACAAAAGAACCGATCTGAAGCTAATAGAGACCGCGTTTGCGCCCACCTTCTTCTCCTTTGGCTTCGGCGTCACAATACCAACATCAATTAAGGTTTGTATTTTGTCTTTTAAGACATAACACGCCTTAGTGGGATGGTACGTGGACCCTCCTGTGATATGCACAGTATTTTGGATCATTAATCTTCTTCGCTTCTTCTTGGTTTGTGACCGGTGGAAGCTTGATCTTATTATTATCCAGCAGGTACTTGAAGATAACCGGAACTTCATCATCTTTGAATGAATACTCCTTTGGGAATCTGGGCTCAGAGGTTTTAAACTGCTTCTGAGGCTGTTGATTCTGATTCGGCGCCAACTGGAATGACGATTGCTGCGGTTGTTATTGCGGTGGCTGTTGTGACATTTGATGCGCGTCCACAGCGGCTCCCAACCCTCTTCCTCTGCCTCGAGAATTGAAGTTCTGTTTTTGATTTTGATTATTGGTTGGTGGCTGACCCCTCTCCAAGTTCTTCCTCTTGAGAAACCGTTCAGTTTGCTCACCTCTAACCTTCAACTCCTTCCAGGTTTTAGAGGGTACAACTCCCATAACCTCTAATACATCCAACGACAAGTTATTGTGACATGTCTGTAGGATGAATTCTTCGGTGAGTGGATCCCGACAGTTCACCGCTTTGTTCCAGAATCATTTGACAAAAACGTCAACCGACTCCCCATTCTTCTGCTTCTCGTCCAACAGCGTGCCAATAGAGACCTCCGTGTCGTCGTCGAAGAAATTGGTGAGGAACAGTTCTTCCATATCTTCCCAGCTAGTGATGCTTCCGGGTTTCAAGCGTCGGTACCAATCGAAGGCAGGCCCACGGAGGGTTCCTACGAATGACCGAACCATCAGGGCTTCATTTCCTGATATCGCGCCAAGATGTGACTTGAAATAGATCAAGTGCTGAGTTGGTGAACCCCTGCCATCAAAAGGAGTAAAGTTAATCAAATTAAATTTTGAGGGATAAGGAATCAGATCCCACTCCCTCGGGTATGGGTATGGAATGCCCGTTTTCTTCACTTCCTGGGCCGTCATCAGAGCATTGACTTTGCTCTCGAGATCCTGCATCTTCTTGTCTTCTTCCTCAGTCTTCTTCAGATAAACTTGAGGAGGTTGAGTAGCTGATTTGACCGGACCGCTTCCAGAATTATCTTTGTCCGTAAGAGGATCATCAAAGATAGTCTCATCTTCCTTATCATCGTCCGCAGCTATGCGCACAGGCACAACATTACGTTGACTGGACTCTACCTTGTGGCTTGATTCTGGTTGGTGTTGTTGAGCTTGCAAGTCTCGCATCTGCTGCATCGTCAACTCCATCTCCGTCTTGATCTCAGCTCTGATTTCCTCGCGTTGTTTGGCTAACACTTCCTGCAATATCTGAGCTAATTGATCTGGCGTGATGGCAAATGATTCTCTGACCCGCCCCACACTGGACGTGGTATCATCTGAAGCAATAGCAGAACAAGTATCTGATAGCTCCTCCTCTGACGATAAACCTTCGTGCATTCTTTTATAGTCTCGGCGTCGGTTGGCCCTCCGTTGCAACCGCGCCATTCTTTGAGAAAGACCCCGCTCAACTCTCCCTTCTGAAGAGAAATCAGGGTCAGGGTTGACTAAATGCTGTTTTCCTCTGCCGGTCATGTTAATGGTGACCTCAGGGAATTCATCTTGCCGCCTTGCAGGCTTCCTCTGGTTGAAACGTCTCACTTTGGATTTTGACGTCTCGGTTGAAAGTCTTTGAAATACGGAAACTCATTTTGTCTTAGTCTCTGAGCAACCGCATTCCGTTAACACTGCCTTGATGAGTCTCTCGCATGCGCAATGCGATTCATCTTCTCGGACAGTTCTCTTCCGTGATTTGTTATTTTGATAGTACAGCTCATCATTGTTGTGATTTGAGCAACCTATCTTTTGTTTGGGAACCTTGTTAACATGCACAGGACGATTATTTGTCGTTTCTGAGCGGTCCAAGGTTAAATTTTTAAACACACCCTCTTGCGGGTGTGGAGTCTTCATAGGTCCTAGACGAGCATGAACTGGTATTCTTTCGTTTTGGACCGGAGCAATTCTGACAGGAGGGTGTTTACGACCCCCTGCATAAGAAACCACCAAGGGTTTGTTTGCTGGACTTGGGTTTTCTCTGACTGGGGCTTTGCCTCGCTCGTTAGTCGAAGGACCGAGGCGATCTTCCATGGTAATCTTGAACTTAGATAAATCTAGGCTAACCCAGGGTTTCACTGGTGATGCAGTAGACGGGCCCGGAACAGATGCTTGCGGCGCCTTCGGCATCCAAACTTTACGGTTCTTTGGTGGCTTTTCAGACGTCAACTCCTTCTTGATTCCTTGTGCTTGTTGACGAAGAGCACGAGTACGGGTGGCCTTCACCTTACGCCTTTGTATCCGTTCCTTCAGTGTTGAACGGGCCCTTTTGACGAGGGTCCATTCCTCCGTCGTAAGTTGTGCAGAAATATGATTGTTTTGCCGTTGGGGCAACTGAGTCATTTTCTGTTTCCTCGACTCTAGGTCCGCATAGTAGTGGACCCCGTCGGTTTGTTACATGGCCTTAGCCAATTGTCGAGCACGGCGCTGGCGCTGTCTCTGACGAGCCCTCTTCGTCAGCACCGGTGAGCCATGGTTCAACGACTCCTTAACTGGTGCAGAGTCATTTGGAGCAGAGATGTTGCAGGTAGATTCCTTAGCAACAATCGGGCAAGAACTTTCACCTGCGGCCTTCATAGGCATTGTAGACTTGAAATTTTTCCTGGAAGAGGAAGTCCTCCTGCACTTGCGCGGCGAGGAAGATTTTGAAGACGAGGATGACAAGTACTCCTCGAATTTCGCCTGATCGAATTCGTATTCGATCTCTTCGCTGACGATGATCTTGATCGGCTGCGATACTGTGGCCTCGGCAGCGAGGCCGCTGGCTCCCACTGTGGTTGCCAGTTTGTTTTCTTCAAAAGTTGTTTTCATTACCGATTCCATTAATCTTCGATCGATTACAGAAAGTTACAATGAAAAATTGAGAAAATTACAACTCTTGAGAAAATAACACAATAGTCGTTTATCAACTACTGTTTTTGTGGGACTTTGCCTGTGTCGGGAGCGCTTTAGCTCGTGGACCGCCGAATCACAGATCGTGAAGAGGGGGCTTAATGATTCTGCCTTCGTTTATCGAAGTGAGAATTTGAAACGAAGATCTTATCAAAGTAAGATAGTCGTTCTTCTTAAGATCAAGTCTAAGCTCGAACTCAAGGAATTGCTCCAAGAACTGAAATCTCTGCTCTCTCTGCTCTGGAATGCTCTAACAAATGTTCGATCCTCGTCAGAAATGACCCTAGGGGGGTATTTATAGCCTCAGGGGTTCATAACTGCAAAAACTCAACAAAACGAAGAATTAGTACGGCAAGACAGTGTTTACTGTCTCGCTGGGCGAGACAGTGTTTGCTGTCTCGGACCGCGAGACAGTAAATACTATCTCGGAAAAGGCATATTTTGGCAGTTTTTTTCTGTAACTGACTTCCCACATTTCAAACTCTGTTATTTTGGTAGTTATTCACGTGATTTTCGCCCACAATGTTTCCCACGTCCTTTGGCAGTTAATGGACACGTGTATGGCGGTTTACAAGGCGGTTCTTGACCATTTCAACACTGTCTCGCTGGCGAGACAGCCAAGTCTGTCTCGCTGGCGAGACAGCAAAGTCTGTCTCGCTAGCGAGACAGTGAACACTGTCTCGTTGGCGAGACAGTTCATATTTGTTAGTTTTGAGTGATTTTCTCTATGTTTGGATATCTATTAGCATTTTTTGACGCCTACATTAGTCGGCAAGCCTTAATGGGAGAGGAATTAACGAAAACCATGGCTTTGTCTCGGGGAGCAAATCGAATGAGGAGGAGGAGGAGGTTGAGAACGCAATGAGGTAGATGTAGATCTATGGGCTTAGATTGGGGATGGGGAGGATGATGCAGATTCACTCGAGCCCGTCCGATCAGAATATGCACAGTTCTTGGGGCTCTGCTGTTGACGATGATGATGAGAAGGAGAACAAAAAATAATTTTGATCGAATCTTGTAGATTTCTCAGGGGATGATGACGAGGAGGAAAGCAAAAGACGAGTTCTTTTTCCCTTTTTAATTCAACTTCGGATCATTCTATGTGCAAATTCATGCCGTATACGAATCTACAAATAGAATCTCTTCTAATGTGGTTATTAATATAGTTGGTTTTGTGTAAAATTATCGTTTGGACGATTAACAAAGTTCATCGGTTTGTAAAATTTGATAAAAAAATAGAATGGTGGGTTGGGATTGTAACGTCCTGATGCATTTTTGTTTGATGAGTTAAAATTCTTTGTAAGGATGATTTTGATCCAATTAGAGTTCAATTTGGGAGTGTTGTTATGTTTCTTAGTTATTCAAGGCTAAATGAGAAAATGAGAGAACATATATGTATCACAATTAACCGTAAATATAACAAATAAGCATATCATGTGATATTTCAATGTTATATGTGACAATTCAATCTTACATGTGACAGTTCTACCTTATATATGATAATTAGATCTGATTTGTGATATTTGAGTGTTGTATATGATATTTGGGTGTTGCTTGTGACATTTGGGTGTTGTACGTAATATTTGGGTGTTGTATATAATATTTGGGTGTTGCTTGTGACATTTATTGTTTATACTTGACATTTGTGTGTTGTATGTAATATTTGGATGTTGCTTGTGACATTTGTTATTTATACGTGACATTTGGGTGTTGTATGTGATATTTGGTTGTAATTTGTTGATAGTGAATGTGCTTATTTGTCACATGACTGTAATTTGTTTATACGTGACACATGGCTGTAATTTGTTATATGTGATATTTAGATCTAATAGAGTCATTTCACATGTGCTTTTTTGTCACATGATATGCTTATTTGTCACATGATATGCTTATTTGTTGCATGGCTGTAATTTGTTGTATGTGATATTTAGATCTAATAGAGTCATTCCACATGTGTTTATATGTGACAAATAAGCATATCATGTGACAAATAAGCACATGTGGAATGACTCTATTAGATCTAAATATCACATACAACAAATTATAGCCATGTGTCACGTATAAACAAATTACAATCATGTGACAAATAAGCACATTCACTATCAACAAATTACAGCCAAATATCACATACAACACTCAAATATCACTTATAAACAACAAATGTGACAAGCAACACCCAAATATCACATACAACACCCAAATGTCACAAGCAACACCCAAATATCACATACAACACCCAAATATCACATATAACACCCCAAATATCACATACAATACCCAAATATCACATACAACACCAAAATATCACATATAACACCCAAATATCACATACAACACCCAAATATCACAAACAACACCCAAATATCATATACAACACCCAAATATCACAAATCAGATCTAATTATCACATATAAGGTAGAACTGTCACGTGTAAGATTGAATTGTCACATATAACATTGAAATATCACATGATATGCCTATTTGTCACATTTACGGTTAATTGTGATACATATATGTTCTCTCATTTTCCCATTTAACCTTGAATAACTAAGAAACATAACAACACTCCCAAATTGAACTCTAATTGGATCAAAATCATCTTTACAAAGGATTTCAACTCATCAAACAAAAATACATCAGGAAGTTATAATCCCAACCCACCATTCTATTTCCTTATCAAATTTTACAAACCGATGAACTTTGTTAACCGTCCAAATGACAAATTTGCACAAAACCAACTATAGTAATAACCACATTGGAATAGATTCCATTTGTAGATTCGCATACGACATGAATTTGCACATAGAATGATCCAAAATTGAATTAAAAAGGGGGGAAACTCATCTTTTGCTCTCCTCCTCGTCATCATCCCCTGAGAAATCTACAAGATTCGATCGAAATTATTTTTTGTTCTTCTTCTCATCATCATCATCAACAGCAGAGCCCCAAGAACTGTGCATATTCTGATCGGACGGGCTCGAGTGATTCTGCATCATCCTCTCCATTCCTAATCTAAGCTCACACATCTACATCTGCCTCATTGCCTTCTCAACCTCCTCCTCCTCCTCCTCCTCATTCGATTTGCTCTCCGAGACAAAGCCATGGTTTTTCGTTAATTCCTCTCCCATCAAGGCTTGCCGACTAACTTCTAACACCTAAAATTTAAAAAAAAATTAACATGAGTAATTCATCAATTCATTGAAACAAGCAAAACTAAAGAAATCCATAGCAATAAACACAAAGGGGGCTCAAACACAAAAGAGAATCGACAATCAAGCTTTGATTTGATTCCATGATTCAAGTTACAAAATCGACACCCTTTTTACCGCCAAATCCAGTCAAAAGCCTCAAATTCTCAATTTCAGTTGCATCGAAATTAGGGTTTTCGATCCAAATCCTTAATGTTTGTGGTGATATGCACATAGGAGTTGATGTAACAAAAAAAAGAACCCACATATACTTAAGAGCCCAAAACTAGAAACAAGATCATCGTGCACTCTCTCGCATATTCATGACAAACATAAGACTAATAATGCAATAATCAGTTCACAAATTCTACTAGTCAATTTCACTATCAATTTAAATGCAGTGTCTCTGATAGCCAGCATGAAGATATCCGGAATAAAATCTACTCACAATCTTGTGGCAAAAGGCCTTTCTCATGCACCACTCCACCTAGTACAGGTAAAAAATCAAGTGGGTAACTAAAAATTCAATTTTTATTTCATAAGGGTTTACAGACCCATATAAATTTGAAGAAAATAAAAACCAAAGAAAAATAAGGGAAATTACTTGATGGAGGAGATGGGCTTGCTCAGATTGGGTGATGAATATGGGGATGTAGATTGTTGTAGGTAGAGATCCTACAGCGTAGCTCTTCATCTTCATCCATGTTCGACGTTTGATTGAGGAGGGGGACGGATCGCGGGGGATTTGTTTGAGGAGGGCGAGGGCGGCAAGGGATTTTTTGCTTGGAGGTGAGGACGGCAGAGGGGTCAGAGGGGGAGAGGATCGAGGAGGGGGAGGTTGAGAAATGACGGCGATGGAAGCAACAGAGGCGGAGGAGCGTGGACATTGGCTTGAGCAGCTTTTAAATTGAGAAGAAATGTAAATTGTGAAGTGATTTTTTTGGGCAGTAGGTTTAGGGATTGGTTGCACATATTTTTTTAATTTTAGGGCTTTTTGGTTATGGTCTTTGGGCTTGGGCTGGGGATGCATAGCCCAATTTAATTTGGTTCCCCTAAGCAATTATCTCTTTAAAAAAACCCAAATCAATAAGAGGAGAGTAAAAAAAAATACGAATTTGATAATTTAGTCGGATTGAGATGAATAAGGGAGGAGGAGGATACGGGAGAAAAAAAAATAACACTACAGGCACACTCTCCACCACACCCCCTCTCCTGCTACAGTGCAGGGGGGCTCACCTGGGATTTTTTAAAAAAATCCCAGGTGAGCCCCCTGCACTGTAGCAGGAGAGGGGGTGTGGTGGAGAGTGTGGTGAAGAGTGTGCCTGTAGTGCCACTCAGAAAAAAATTCACCCTATCGGGATAGTTTTTTTTATGGATATTCCCTTCAAGATTATGGAAAGTACGAAAAAAAAGACAAAAAAAGAAAAACTCGAGCTCAAAGGCGGTGCTCGGCATGCGTTGAAAGCTGTAAAGTAACTCAAACCCTCGCACGAACTGACACGTGCGGTGCCACACGTAAGCAAACGAACGCCGAAGCCCACACCTCAACCGGAATTTTCCACACGTGTCCGTCTCCCTCCTCCCTATATCACTCCCCTTCAACCCCCGAACTCATGACACAAAGAGTACCGAAAAGAGATCATATTCTGATAATCCAAAGCTCGTTGCAACTTGAAAGCATTAATCTGTGCATCAAAAAATGGCCGGGGTGGGACGAAACGTTGCGGCTCCGCTGCTGTTCCTGAACCTGGTGATGTACTTGATCGTCATTGGGTTCGCTAGTTGGTGCCTGAACCACTTCATCAATGGCCAGACTGACCATCCTGGTAAATTTCGACGCGCATGCGTGTCGGCGTTAAAATATATATTTTTTAGTGGATAGCGGTTACTGGATAGTATTTTAGTTTGATGTATAATCCGCTTCTTTTAATTTAAGGTTTGGCGGGCAACGGAGCGACGTTTTACTTCCTGGTGTTTTCCATCCTCGCCGGCGTCATCGGTGTGACGTCGAAGCTGTCGGGTGCGTACCATATGAGGACGTGGCGGAATGACACGCTCGCGGCAGCCGCTTCGTCGGCTGTGGTGGCGTGGGCCATAACAGCATTAGCCTTCGGGTATGTAAACATACAAGTGAAGAAAATGAGAGGATATGTATTCTTCATCTATAATATTTTTAAGGGAATTTTTTTTTTTTTTACATAGTCCGTCGTGTCAACATACTCCCATGTCACAAGAACCATTATCATTTATTAGCAAAACATATTCAAACCTATTTTTTTCATTATATTACAGATACTGATTCTTGCATTTTACAAGGTTTCTATTAGATTATTGTTTGATTCATTAATAATGCAGGGTGGCTTGCAAAGAGATACACTTGGGAGGCTACAGAGGATGGAGGCTGAGGGTATTGGAAGCCTTCATAATAATCCTAACCTTCACTCAGCTCTTGTATGTTATGCTGCTCCACGCCGGCATGTTCAGCACAAAGTACGGGCCCGGGCACAGGGACCCGGAGTACGCCGGACCCGGCACTGGCGAGGCGGTCCCCAAGGGCACAGCCAGGGTTTAGTGTTTCTCAATGGTGATGATGATGATGATATAGAGTACATATAAATAAGTTGACGGTTTCTTGATTACTGTTTTAGTTTTGTTGCGAGAGACTGCGTGTTGAGAGTGTAGGGTTTATTTTGTTGGGCTTGAGTTTGTAAGTACATGATGTTGTTAACTACTTTGGTTGGGGGCCTTTTGGTTAGCAATTGTACTGATAACCAAAAGTAAAATGCTGGAATGAATTTGTTCGTCTTTAACATCTGCTCCATTGTAAATGGAGGCTTATTACCGGGTCACCGTAAAATAAAAGCAAAAATAAATAATAAGTGATGTTTGTGATTAAAAAAATAATTATAATAAACCCGAGGGAACCCCGGTTAGCACTCTAACGCCCCCACTTTCGGGTCTGGCGGGGACCACAGATCGAGTCCCCTCGATCCCCCCACAACTTAAAATTTAGGGTCTACAATGCCCTTATCCTTGTCAGTTGTATGACCCGCGAGTGGATTCAGAAACAATAGGGGTTAATTTATGTTCACTTTTGTAGTACTTTTGACTTATAAAACATGTATTAATGTTGTAGCCACTGGTATTATTGTAATATGTTGTATTACCCTTTAGTTCTCTTCTATTTTGGTATTCTATGGACTCTGCTGTCAACCTTGTGATCTTGGGTATTGCATATGTATCTCCACTGTTTTATTTTTCGCCCTTCAGTATATCTATGTTGTGATGTGCATAAAGATTTAGCAGGTCGACCTTTCTTATTACAGATAGGTCATGCTCAAATTTTTATGTACCTCCCAGAGGAGGAGCGTTACAGAGCGAGTCCCCCCGATCCCCCCACAACTGCAAGGAGCTTCGCCCAATTATTCTTTGGGGGTTCATCCCCACGTGCCAGGACCAACGTGACCCACTTGCACAGGACGAGCAGTGTGTGGATCAAGACGACCCAACCGGACCCCAATCAACCAGGCTGGCCTACCAACAGGGTAAAACCCCGGGTCTCCATCCCCACCCTTAAACCAAAGAAGACCAGGTGAATGCGGCTACGGGGATTCGAACTCCCAACCAACAGGGCACAAAGGCCTAGGGAGCGAATCTGCTGACCGAGAGTCCCACCCGCGGGTGGTATAATAAATCCTTGTTGGCCTCGCTAAAACAACGTAGTTTAGCGATGGCTTCAAGTATAATATATGAAGAAATGCGTCATGGATATAGAAACTCATAATTCGTGATAACAATTTTACCGGTTGTGCAAACTACATCATTGTGCAATAAGTAAATTGTACCAATTGTGCAGACTATAATAATTACGCAATAGGTAATACCCGTTATGCTACAAACTTCTTTTAAAAAAAAAACCAAGCTATATATGGTGAGAGCCATAGAAACCTTCCAATTATTCATGGGAGTCATATGAGACCTCTCAATCGTCCGAAGTCATATTGAGACCTTCCAATCGTCCGTCCGATCACTCGCGATGAGTAATTATGCTAACAAACTCTATACAATCTACATTTTGTACTCGATTTAAAAGCGCGACACGTGAATGCGTCTCAAGTGTCAAGTACCATTGTTTTTGTTTATTTAATTTGAATCCCACGACGCAAATAAGTGCTGGGGGTGGAGAGGATTTTTTTTTAGCGTCGTCTGTGTTCAATGTGTTGCAACTCTAACCACACAACTACCTGTGTGGAAAATTTTACATCACAAGTTGCGACTTTTCTTGTAGTGAGTGTTCTCTTCGGCTGTGTTTGGCAAGGGGTTAAATGAAAGGTTAAGAGGGTTTAACCCTCCATTAGTCTGCCAAACACCAAAAAAAACCCAAGTGATAGTTATCCCTCATGTGACCCATTTACCTCACTTAACCCGTGATTATACGGGATAACAATTCCCCTCTCTTTGGCGGAACAGCGATTGTTCCGATCTCTCTAGCGAGGGCAGCCGACGGAAATAACAATTTATCAGTCGAAAATAGGCAGGGCGTATGCAATCCGCGATTTGGCAGCGGAAATTGGGGAGGCCAGCGATCATTTCCGTTATAAGGTAAGATTCGAATCAAACCTGATCTTCCCCAAAATCGATTCCTTCTACTTCTTTCCCTCCAAATTTTCCCTCTAATTTTCCCCCCTTCTTCTCCCGAGCTATTAATAGGAATTTTAAAGGGAAACAAGAGAGGAAATTGTAGCCGATTGTGATCTCAAGTGACGGGAGGCAAAGAAAAGAGAGGTATGTTAATTTCGCAATATCGAATTAGTTTCCAAATTTTTGCCATACAATCGATTATGTTCCTATGAATCTAGTTGGTTGATTGATGTTTTTGATCATTTAACAGCTTGCTGAAGGTTGAAATTTAAGGCTTTTAATCTTTATTGTGATGCTACAAGTTCAGAAAATATCATTATGAATCATTTGCTTAATTGTTTGTATACTAGAAAAA
>BQKN01052496.1:0-10701 GCA_022839385.1 Asparagus kiusianus | reverse complement strand
CATTATGTTTATCTAAATTATATATATATACGTTTGATTCTTTGCTATTTTGTTTTGCTTATATAATCTTTAAGTGTTTCTTTTTGCTTTTGCTTGCATATGATTCATCTGTTATTTGTATTGCATATATGTGTTTTGTGTTTTATCATATTTATCATCTGCTTACTGATGATTGATTTATATTTTGTTGAGATTTTTATCTTTTATCTTCTTTATTATTTATACTGTTGAGTTGATATGTTTTATCATATATTCTAGTGATTGACAATTATTTGAATTATGTATTTATATTTCATATCATATTTTTATACTATATATTTGTTATATTTGCTGTATTTTACCAATTATGTGTTATTGATTATGGTTTAACATTGTAATGTTTCATCTTAGGATACTATATCAATAATATCTTGTTGATATTGTATTTTATTTATAATTGTATATTTGTGGTTGACTTCTTTGCTATTAAACTGTGTTGACTTATATTTATATTTTTGCTTACATCTAGATGTTGTGTTATATTATAATTTGATACGTATTAATTATTTATTTATAATATACATGCTTAAGCAATCTCTTTCAATTATGTGTTCACCCTCTATATGTTATACTTACATCATTCTTACTACATATCAGACTTTCTTATGACCTTGATTTGCTTTATATATTTGCATTGATTATTCACTTTTGATTCTCATGAATTATTCTCTATTGTGTCTTGTATAACTTATAATATACACATCCATTTCCTCATTCAACATTGCTCACACATTTGTCATGACGTGCTATGACCTCATTTTCATATTCCTGTCCTTGGGTTCTTTGTGCGTCACACGTATTTTGAATTCCGAGGACGGAATTTGTTTTAAGGGGGGTAGAATGTAATGACCGTAAAATTTTGATATTAGTTAAAATAAATTTTTGGTATTTTAAATATTATTTTTAAAAGAGTATTGTATTTTTCTCGATTTTCTAGAATTTTCTATGATTTAAAAATCTGATTATATAGTTATTTAAATGGATTTTATATTCATAAATTAATTTAGTGCCATGAAAATTTCTGGAATTTATCCGTTGTGTTACTGATACTATTATGTATTATTTTAAAATAATACGTCGTATTTTTTTTGGTAAATGAAAAGCTTTATTCATCCACCAAATATGAAAAATGTTTATACATCAAGATACTCAGTGAATTAGTTACTGAGATCACCAAAAAAAGGAGAAAAGTTACAAAACCTGCAACTAACTCTTCAAATCAACTTGACCACATAATGGGACGAAGGATCATTAAGCATTATGGTTGAGATTTCAAATTTGATGACCTTGACTAGATACTCCGCAGATGTAAATTTTTGAGTGAAAAGCCTTGCATTCCTCTCTTGCCATAGAGTATATATTGATGTTGTCAATGCTAATCTTCTGAGCTGTGTTTGTATTCCTTTGCCTCTTGATTTTGTGAACCAGTTCAACAGCAATCTGAAGTTGCATGATTTCCACCAAAAATTCAACCATTCCATGATAGAGTTCCATATGTAGCAAGAGAAAGTACATTCAAAAAATAAATGATCCCTCGATTCTATATTTGCACCTGAGCATAAGCAGCATGAATTTGTATTGATGATCCCCCTCTTTATTAGCCTGTCTTGTGTAAGGAGTCTGTTTTGAACTACTAACCAACTGATAAATGAATGTTTAGGAACATTCAGTCCCCCCCAAACAGTTTTATGCCATGGGACAAAATTTGCTTCAGAGGAGAGTTTCCTATATAATGCTGAAATTTTTAACCTTGAATTGGAATAGCACGACCTGATAAGTTTTGCTACATTGTCAGCACCTCCAAGATCATTCATCACTTTATCCCTTGCTTTGATCACTTGTTTCCACATCCAAGAGTCATCTGGTTTTGCTCTAATTTGCCATATATTCCCATGTTTAAGATATTTTCCATGGATCCATTTGACCCAGAGTGACTCCTTATTAGTGTGTAAGAACCATATGCTTCTTAATGCTGAGGCAATATTCCAGGTTTGAGCTGAAAAAATCCCCAAGCCACCTTGATTCATCCCTAGACACACTTTATCCCAAGCCACAAGAGAGCTCCTGGGGGTTTGATCAGTAGCACCCCATAAAAATTTCCTGCAAATCTCATCAATTTTGTGAAGGACTTTTACAGGCAAGATGTAATTTGATGTCCAGTAGATAAGTGTTGGCCTTCTTGTTTTGATGATGTTTAACAAACAATTTACTTCTAATGTTGTTTGTCTAGTGCTTGTGTTTTTGTATTTATTCTAGGCAAACAACGTTGTTGGAGGTTGGATGGAATATGCGCTACAACGATGATATCCAATGGAGGTTGGCGGAATTGTGGAGAGAAGCCTACGCTATTTAAAGTTAAAGATCAAGTTCAAGCTTCATCCGCAACGTATACCAAGTTGAGCTACAATGAAGATCAAGATTGCTTGGGTAATTTAGTTTAGGATTTATATTATGTGTGTTAAGTACGTTAAGCTCAATATCTATACACACACATTTATTGGTTTCTTCGTATATATATATATAGTTATATATATATAGTTATATATATATATACATAAGTTTTGGTTTCTATGCATATATATAGTTTTATATATATACATACATAGTCTTGAGTTTTCATGTTTATATGCCCATATATGATTTCACCTTTAACAAGCTTATATTTATTGAAATCATACTTAGTGTTTTGAATATATTGCATAGAATATGCAATCTTATGAAAATATTGTATTTCTAGGATATAGACGTCATAACAACATGTTATATCTTTTATCAAGTCTATACAATCATTTCATAAGGTTTCAAAATGTTGTTTGAGTCAAAATATCAAAATATCAATTTCCAGGTTTTCATGTTTTTGAACATATTTGCAAAATGATGATATTTTTTATTTGGGAAGTCCTTTTTCAAAACCAGTCGTTGTAGCATGTTTATTATCATGTCTACAATCATTCTCCAAAGTTTTATATTTTTTGAAATTTATTTGATATTTTTAAACAGGGTTTTAAAATCAGCAAAACAGTTTTCTGGAATGTCAGATTTCGGTCGACCGCACCGGTCGACCGATCCTGTATTCATGTGTTCATTGGGCGACAGAGAGTCTGTCGGTCGACCGGTCCGGTCGACCGAGAGCTCCCATCGGTCGACCGGTGCGGTCGACCGATGAAGTCTCTGTTTGTTTCGTTGTTTTCAGATCTGCTCGCGGTCGACCGGATTTTCCGTCGGTCGACCGAATTCTTTCCATCGGTCGACCGACGAGATTTTCGGTCGACCGACAAAAGAGCCGTTGGCTCCTAACGGCTATTTCTGAGCTGATCTGTCTGGGGCTTTTCTGTCTTTCACTTGGGGGTTTTTGACTGAGATTTCTAGTGGGTATATATACCCATTGCTGATGTCTTTTCAAGTCAATCAAGAAGTTTTTAAACAAGGGTTTTAAAAAGGGTTTAAGCTTATTTAAGCTTGTTTAAGGGTTTGGTTTAAAGCAGTGTTTGTTTTACAAGTGGAGAAGATCATCTACAGTGTTTGAACTTCATTTCGATCCTCCTCTCCAACTTGATTTTCAGAGAAGAATTCCTAAACTCTATTTCTAGCAATTTATTGTTTTATTCATAATTTCTACATGCTAGATTATATATGAGTTTAGTTGTTTTGATTTATTGAATCTCATTGTTACACACACCCATTTGAGCTTATTGTATTTACATACATAGTATATTAGGGTTGTGAGAGATTGTAACATTGAGTTGTGCTTTAATTGTGTTCTCATCTATTGTAGAGAACAAATTTATATTTGTTACATTGTGAGTGTTGTAAGGTTTTCGGTGAGCTAGAAAACCGAGTGTGGTGTGAAGTTTTCGGTGAACTAGAAAACCGAGTGTGAGGAGTGACGTTGATCGGTGAGCATTGAAAACCGATACTGTGAGGTGTAAACGTTGTTCGGGTGAGCGTAGAAAACCCGGTTGTGATAGTGGATTTCTCCCCGGGAGTGGGGAGCGGAGACGTAGGACGGAAGGTCCGAACTCCGTGATCATATCTTGTGTTTGAGTGTGCTTTGGCGTTTATTCATACTTGTGTTTATATTTCTTGTCGCCATTGTCATTAGCTCATTATTTATATGATCCACTATCTAGTTCATATTGTTTACCCTTGTGTTAGTTTGTATATCCTTGCACATATCTTATTGTATATCTCTTTGTTAGGATATATTATCTTGTGCTAGTTTATATATCATTGCATATATATTTCATCATATAGGATATATCACTTTGTGTATATTGCATATTCTTGCTCATAAGTAATTATATATCATCTTGCAAGAATATATTAGTTAATTAGTTTTAATTTGTATTTAATCGGATTAGATTAGCATAAGACCCTAATCACCCCCCTCTAGGGTCTAACAATAAGCACTCCAAGAATTACACTTTTAATGACTTGTAGCCTGCCTGCGTAAGATAGTTTCCTGTTTTTGGTCCAGCTTATGAACTGGCCTGTGATTTTCTCAAACAGAGGGTTGCAGTCCATGAAAGAAAGCCTTTTAGATATAAGAGGTACTCCAAGATACTTAATTGGGAAGTTCCCCTCTTTAAAACCAAGAGTATTTGCAATATTTGCCTTAACTGTTTCCTCCACCCCACCATAGTAAATAGAACTTTTGTCTGGATTTGCCTCTAAGCCTGAGACAGCTCCAAAATGTTTGATGCATTGATATAACTTTTGAACAGAACCTGCTTCACCTTTAGCAAATAAAAGCAAGTCATCCGTGAAAATTAAGTGAGTAATTTCCAGCTTCTTACAGTTAAGATGGAATTTGAAAGATCTGTCCTCTTTTAATGAGATCATGCTTCTTGAGAAATACTCCATACCCAGTATGAAGAGATACGGAGAGAAGGGATCCCCTTGTCTCAATCCACGTTCCCCTTTAAAGAATCCATGAAGTCCACCATTGAGGGAAATAGAGTATTTAGGTGTAGTAATGCAAACCATAATCCAATCAATTAACTTATTTGGAAATCCTAACCCCATCAGCATATCTTTGATGAAACTCCAACTAATAGTGTCAACAGCTTTCTTGATGTCAATATTGAGCATAACCCTTGGGGAGATTTTTTTCCTACTGTAGCTTTTGACCAATTCATGCGCTAACATGATGTTACTGGAGATCTGTCTGCCCTTGACAAAAGCACTTTGTGCTTCATTCACTAGATGTCCCATAACATGTTTTATCCTATTTGCAATTACTTTTGATATGCAATAATACGCCGTATTATTATTACTATTACGTAATAATTCTTGTATTATGTTGGATTATTAATTACGTATTATTTGTATAAATTATTGTATTATTTTAATTATTACGTATCAGCTGTCGTATTAGCATAACTAGTGCGTTTTACTGTATAGATAATTATCTCATAATTATTTGATTTTAAATGTAAGTAAATATATTTTTATTATTAATTATTTCCGTTTAATTATACAATATGGGTATATTTTCGACAGTTTCGTATCAACTGTTGTATTAGGTCAACATGTACGTTTTTACTTGTAGATAATTATTATGTAATTAGTTTAATTTTTAAGTACCCGAAATTATTTATTTTAATTATTTTCATTTAAATACCTGAAACTATTTGAAAATACTCCCAAATTATTCTGCTTCCCGTCAAACCCCAGCAGCTAACCCTCATCACGTTTTCTTCCTCTTCTTTTTTTCAAATAAAACGGCTCCACGTGCACCGTAAAATGAGACTAAGCAGCTCATCATCAATCACATTTTAATTTTTTTAATATTAATTTTTTCCTATTTAAACACCCAGCTCATCTCTCTCTTCGTACTCACACACACTCTCTCTCTCTCTCTCTCTCTCTCTCTCTCTTCCTCTTTCTCCTCTCGCTGTCGAGCTCGAGCTCGAACTCCGAGCCCAGACCTTCGGCCGCCGCAACCCCTGTCCTCCTCCGCCCCCACCCGCTCGAAGCCGCCGCCTCCGCCGCCTGAGCCCTTCGCCGACGCCAGCCGACCCGCCTAGCCTCGAGCTCGAACTCGAGCTCAGATCCAGCGCCGCTCACCCAACCACGAGCTCCGCCCCTCCCTGCTCGCTGCTCCAGAACCGCCGCGTCGCCAGCGACCGCTCCCCTCCTCCAGCACTGCCATCCCTCAGCCCCCGTCGCCGCTACAGTCCTGTCGACCTCCCCTGTTCTCAGGTCCGAGCACTCAGTCGCCGCCCGCGCTCCTCCTCCGCTTTCCCACCTCCGACAACACCCTACACCACCAGCGATGCCCCCGTCGACCGACCAGCCACCTCCAGCGCCTCCTCAGTCCTCCTAGCCGCCGCCAGCGTCCCAGCTGTCGTCGGACAGCCCTCCGACAGCCTCCTCAGACCCCGTCAGCCTCCCCTCCTCCAACCCGACGGCCGCTTCACCTCTCTTCGCCGTCAGCTCCGGCGCTGCCTCCGTCGACTCCTGGTCGCCGCCTCGAACCACTGCACACGCCAACGAACAGTAAGTAGCGTAGTCGCCGCCTCGTCCACAGGCCGTATCCTCGCAAGGTAACGACGTATCGTTCGACGTACCCGAGGCAAGATCCCGATACTCTTTTGACTTATCATTCAATTCTTAGATTCTCTGTGAATTAATTAGTTACGTGTAAGATCCCTATTCTTGCTCAGTATAATTTTAGATGATCACAGATTAATTATGCATACGAACTCGTTACCCGGACAATCACTCGTTACAAATATAGAACTGTCATGAACATATTGGACTGAGAACTATAACGTATACAACTGTCGTGAACGAAATGGACTGTGGACAATAACGTATGACCATTTACGTTGTAATACATATATTGTGATGACCTGCACGGATTTATTTGACGAATGATATTAAAAATAATATTTTAATAATAGATACTGTAAAGATAAAATAAATAAAATTATTTTAGAATAATTTATAATTTTAAAGAATTTATTAAAAAAATAATCATTTTAAAATAATTATAATAAATTATTTTGGTGAAAAATTATTTTAGAGTGATTATAATAAATTAATAGAATTTATTTGACAAAAGAATTACTTTAGAATAATTATAAATAATTTAAAAGAATTTATTTTAGAATAAGTATCAATTTAGAATAATTTCAATAATTTAAGAGAGTTTTATAAAAGGAATTATTTTAGAACATTTATAAATAATTTTAAAGGATTTATTTTAGAAAAAGGATTATTATGAATTTTTCATGTTTTATGTTTCTTAATTTTAATTATGTGATATGTTATGATTTTGTTGTATATGATTAGTTGTATTTATTACTCTTTGTTATGCTTAAGAACCGTTAGAAATTCATGACTAGTGTGGCCTGGTGTGTCCTGTTTAAGACTTAGAAACCTGTGTGTATGTTGACTTAGAAAGCAAGAAGAGTTGGGATGGGGAAGTTAATGTTCATGTGATCGGATAAGACTGTTGATGTATCTTCCAGACTAGAACCAGTGAACCGTTTCGCACTGGGGTTAGTTTGTTGGGCTAAGTGAACAGTTTCGCACTTGGTCAGTGAAATCGTTTCGTCACCGAGTTTTGCTTGAGTTCGAACCAGGCCGAAATCGGATTTCGTGTAGTCCTCTCACCGAACCATTTATCGGGTTTGGATGCACGCATGGGATTTGTGAACAGTCAATTATCCGGTAATATGAGCGTTGGCTCTTTGTGAGACGTGACCAGTGACCTGTTATAGAATGGCTAGTTACATGACCTCGTTTCTTGGCTAGGTATGATTTCTTGTGAGATGTAGGCCAGTTGTGTTTCTTTTCATACATAGATCGGGATTAATATTTAATTATCTATAATTTGAGACATATGGTATATACATGAGGGTTTCCTTGTTTGGATTATTTCGCTCGACGTACTACGTCTCGAGTTGTAGATCTTTAAGTATTAATTCCAGTTAGTGTATGACCCTGTACTTGGATGATTGTTCTGATCGCTAGCTGCATGATCGACTTATTACTTGGTTGATTTCCTATGATTTATTATGATTATTCTATTCTAGTAGTAAATTATATTTAGATTATTGGTATTTCAGTTGTATGTTTCCATTGTTATTACCATTATTACATTAGTCGCACGACCGTTCTATTTTTCCTTTTGGGATCTTGCCGTGCGCCATGCACCTGACGTACACCTGTTTTCTCTGGTGTACATCAGACTTAGAGGAAGAACAGGTTCAACAGGAGCCAGAAGATTCTCAGCAGGAGTGCCTTGTAGACGAAGCAGAAGAAGAGTTGAAGCTTAGTTATTCCTTTCAGTTTATTTTCGTAGCATTTTCTTTTCCGCCTGATCATTGTATTTTATATTCTCCAGTATTTCATTCAGATAGTTTGTATAAGAGCATGATAGACCCAAATATTATGTCTGGGATGAATATTCATTGTGATATGTATTATTTTATTCTGTGTTGTTCATTATATTCTTACTGATTGTGATCGGGGACCTGTGCCTTTGCATTATATTGTTTTCAGATGCTTAGCGTATTAGGTTGAGAAGAAAAGAAAAGAGAAAAAAAATAACAGTGTATATTTCTTCTCAATCTAATACGTCGCGGGCTTGTTCGCGTTCCGATTCCCAGTATTTTGGGAAGCGGGGCGTGACAGGTTTTGGTGGTAGCCCACGCAGGTCACGGTTCCGATCACGGTCCCGAATTTCCACCAGTGAGAATATAGTGGATAAATTAGATGCATATCATATTTCATCCGTGAGACTATTCTTGAGCCCTTATCCTATTTTCTTGATAGATTTCGTTTCATCCCTATCTTATCACTCTTTGACTCCGGAGTTTCCCTCGGTTCTTGTCCCATCACTTCGCGATTACACGCTCTCTTCCTATAATTCATCTTCCTCGTATCGGTCATTATTTTATATGTTATTATTTTTACAACTATATTTTCTTTGATTTGACTTATATATCATTTGATTGTATTGATTTCTGTATTATTTATTACATTATTTTATGTACCACGCATAGTGTTATATTATGTGTTTTTCATAAAAAATATATATATATATATACCATTACTTATATATTTTTAATTATTCAAACCATATTATTAAGTATTTTTTTTCATTGCTCTAGACCCCACATATACATAACATATCTGATGTTCAGATTATTTTTTTGTGTTTAATTATAATTTTGTATAGTTATATTGTGTATGTGCACGCTTTTCTATCATATCATCTACTATTTACTTATATTCTAGATTATTATATAGTGTTCATATTTTGTGATATACTTTAATAAGTACATGATTTTAATATTCTACATATGCACTATATTCTTATCCTTTACATTTTTAGTATATAGTTTTTATCAATTAGTTTTGTCTTGTTAGATTGGTTTTAGTATGTTCACATTGGTTTCGTTATTTACAAGAGCAATATTTCTATCTTTATATTTAAGTAATTATTCATATTGTTAGGTTTGGATTTTGAGTTAGTAATTATATATGTTTTGTTACATTATCTCATATCATTAATTATTATTCTTTTATAACTAATATAAAAGATAATTTTAAATAGCGTTCGTGGGAATACATGGTAATTACTCATGGGTTGTTTATAGTACATTGCACATTTGTTGTTAATTGCTTCGTTTTCGATGTGTGTTATTTTGTTAATTGTAACAATATACATTGTATATGTATGTTATTTTTCAGTGTTTATTTTAGAGTTTTTTTAGATTTTTATGTCATTTTATTGTGTTTTTGGTTGTTGTCCATTATCTATTCCTTATTTTCGTTTACTTGTGTTGTGTTTTACTTTTCATTCTTTTATAATTACTATTCTTTTTTCATTATGGTGTATTCACGTATATTATTATATTTACAATATATATTTTTATTAATTTATAATCATTCATCATTTTTAGTATCAACTTGTCTAATCGTGTTCTGTTTCATATATTATCAGTGTTTATGTTTACATATCCATCAATCATTCATGATATATTTATCTACAATATATCAGTGTTTTTATTATACAAATTTATGCTCTTCTTATGTTTTTGTTTGTTTATAAATCTATTTTATTTTTCATAATTCATGTTTTATGTAATATACATCTTTATTTATGAATACTTATATTGATTGTATTTATATGATTTTGATTACTATGTCATATATTGCTACATCTGAATTGATTTTATACAGTAATGATTATTATTGTTGTATCTTGTTTATATTTAATATTTACCATACGAATATTGCTAATATTTTAATTTATTATATTGTTTGTCGGATGCATATATGATTAAGTCATTCTTATTATGTTGTATATAATATGATTATTTTGAATCACTTGTTTGCTCTTACGTCTATTTCATCATATAATATTTTGTGACTACTTCCATCATAATTTATCTTGTTAGCATGATTAGTACTATAAGTATTCACACTTTTATATGCTTATTATTATGTATGTGTTTTTATTTTTAATGCTTATTATACATGATGATTATATTATTGTACACATCATATGTTTCTGAATCTTGTTTATCTTTTTGCTTGATATCTTTTGTCTTTATGTTTTAATTTTATTTGTGTTTCTTTGAACCTGTCTATGATTTCGTATTATTTACTTTATGCTATATAATTGTTGTATGCTAATAATTA
>BQKN01052495.1:0-16337 GCA_022839385.1 Asparagus kiusianus | reverse complement strand
TGTAATGGAATCCTCAATGAAGAAGAACACGATTTTCCACGCGAACAATCTGGCGACCACAGTGGGAGCCAACAGCTTCGCTGCCGAAGCTGGAGCGTCGCAGCCGCGGATCTCGATCCCGGTCGTGGAGGAGGTCGAGTATGAATTCGACCAACAGAAGTATGAGGAATACGTCTCCTCGTCCGGATCTACCTCCTCCCCCAAGTCCAAGAAGTCCCAAAAGCTCTCCTCTAGGAGAAAGGTGCGTTGGTGCGATGAAGTTGAAGCTACCAACGACGACCTCACCCCAATCGACGCCGAAGCTGCATTGAGTGAGGTCCTACCGACCTCAAAGAAGGTCAAATCCGCCATTGAAGGCGTGGTGACTCTCTCCAAGAGAGCCCGCCAGAGGCAGCGTCAACGCCTCGCGAAGCAATTCGCCAAGGCCATGGAGTCCATCGACGGGGTCCGTTATCATGCGGATCTGAAGAACAAACGAGGCAAGCAGCCTCAACAGCAAATGCAGGGTGGTTCCTCTAAACCATCAACTATGGAGTGGGTTCGTGTCAAACGGAATCGCTCGACTTTAGAGGAGCGCATCCGCAAACGCCGCGCGTTATCGGCGCAAGCACGGGCCAAAGCTGAAGAAGCCCGTCGGAAGCTGCAAAAGGAGGTGGTCAAGAAGCCGCCACCAACACGCAAGGTTTGGAGGCCAAAGTCTGAAGCGGTTCAGGCTAAGGAGCAAAACCCGCAGCCTCCGAAAGTTCGAACTTCGGCAAAGCAACCCAAACAGCCGGTGATTGCCGCAACTGCCCTGGGAGATCCTGCAGGACCATCCCAGAAGAAAAGATCAGTTTTGGAGCGCCTCGGTCCACTTCTGAAGGAACGAGGTAAAACTCCAATTCAAGAACGTTTGGGGCCAATGAAGAAACCCCAAACAATGCAACACGCTGGGGGTCGCCGTAACCCTCAACACTTGGAGAAAACCGCGGCACCTAAGCGCACCACTTTGCGCATAGAAGTGCAAGAGTCCACTGAAGATTCACGCCCACAAAGGCGTGTTTCGAGGCGTGTGACTCTGGATGGTTCGAAGAAGACAATTATTCCTCAGAAGGAAACGTTGTCATCTGATGACGACAACGTTATACCTGAGAGATCGTGCCAACACACGATAGCTTGCTCCGACCTTCAAACGGACGAGCTGTACTATCGTGCCGGGAGTACGAGCAAAACCAGAAAGAGGAGCCCTCGAAGGCTCGAAACACAATGTCCTTGCTCGAAGCTCATTCGGGCGGTACTGTCAGAATGCGACTGTGTTAAGATAGTCCCCGAAAGAGTTTCCGTGTTCGAGAGACTCAGCAATGAAGCGCCAAAGCCAAGGCCCAGGCGTTTTCGAAGAAAGAAGATGGTCGAAGACGGTGAGCGTTCAAGGGTCACCGCAAATATGACCAGCACAGGAACATCGGCTCAGGATAATCCCGAGGCGGTTCCAGAAATATCCCGACGTGTAACTCGTCTACAATCTGGGGCTATCATTCGCGCGACGTATGGTAGAATCCGAACGAGAGTACCTTCGGGAGATGAAGAATCAGATGCCGGCTCAGCAGTTGCATCTGACAACACCGTGTCCAGTGAAGGGCAGCCCCGCGAGTCGTTCATGATAAGCACGGAGCAGGTGGCCAAGATGCTTGAAGATGCCATTGCCAAGCAACAAGAAACCTTTAGGTTCGAAATGCAAATGGCTATGCAGAACATGAGAGAGATGCATGACCAACAGATCCAAGCATTAAGGAACCAACAAGGGGAACCAAGTCGTCAAAATCAGAACAACTTGGAAGATGAGGATACAAATGAAGCTCGCAACGTCAATAACCCTCCCATTAACCCAGGGGGTGGTAACGAGAACGCCAGTGAAGACACAGGTGAAAGCCTAAAAATTAAAAATCTCGAGAGCAAGATCAACACATTGATCTCTGCTCAAGAAACCAAAAAGACGGGCATTCCTTGTCCATACCCAAGAGAGTGGGAATCAATCCCATACCCGGCGAAGTTTAGTCTAATTAACTTCACACCGTTTAATGGGATGGGTTCCCCTACTTAGCATTTGATTTACTTCAAATCGCACTTGGGAGTCATCTCGGGTAATGAGCCTCTGATGGTGCGGTCATTCGTCGGCACTCTTCGCGGAGCTGCCTTCGATTGGTATCGTCGCCTCAAGCCAGGAAGCATAAACAACTGGGACGACATGGAGACCAAATTCCTTGCGAATTTCTTCGACGACGACACTGAAATCTCTATCGGGACATTGCTCGATGAGAAGCAGAAGGACGGAGAATTGGTCGAAGTCTTTGTCAAAAGGTTCCGGAATAAGGCGATGAATTGCCGGGACCCGATCAGCGAGGAGTTCATTCTTCAGACCTGCCACAACAACCTCTCGCTGGATGTTTTGGAAGCAATAGGCACAACTCCATCCAAGACATGGAAGGACTTGAAGGTCCGAGGCGAGCAAGCTGAGCGATTCCTCAGGAGGAAGAAGGCGGAGAGAGGCCAACCGGCTACAAATCCTCCGAAGCAGAACTTCAATCAGAAGGGAAAAGGTAAAGCTCAGGTTAATGCTGTTGATGCTAACCAAACCTTTTAATTGCAACCTCAGCAACAGCAGCAGCAGCAGCAACGAGCTCCACAGCAATCGCAGCCACATTGGCAGCAGCGGTCTCAGAAGCAAAAGTCTTCGGAGTCGAGGTTTCCCAAAGTCTACTCCTTCAAAGATGACGAAGTTCCCGGCATCTTCAAGTACTTGTTGGAGAACAACAAAATCCAGTTGCCGGCGATCGTGGATCATGAAGGAGCCACTAAAGTGACGGACCCGAGGTACTGCGCGTATCACAGAGCGGTCCACCACCCTACGAAGTCCTGCTATCACCTCAAGGACAAGATCCAGGCGTTGATCGATGTAGGAGTCATAACTCCGAAACCGGCCAAGAATGTAGGAGCAAATGCGGTGTCGATCAGTTTTGGGTCAGTACCCACAGCTTGGTTTGAGCCGAAGCACGTCACCAAAGTCGGAATGAAGACGGTGAATGATGATCCACATGGACAGCGCCAAAAGGGACTTGTGCCACACACAGCCCCGAACGGCGAAATCCTTTGGGTTCACCCCGACCTTATTGAAGATGAACAATGAGCCGGATCGTCATCCACGAAGAAATCTAAAGGGAAAGGAAAGTCTTGCTACGGAGTTTCCGCCATCCTAGGAAAAGATGACAAAGGAATCCCAGCTTTCCCACTTTCTGAAGATGAACAAGAAGTCTTCACCACCAGAAGCGGGAACCAATACCACTTCAACTATCCGTCACATAATGAACAAGCAGCTAAGCTAGGGGTGACAAAACAGGGGCCAGCCAAGACTCTCACAGAGATAGGGGTGATCCCAATTTCCAAACCGGCTGAAGATGTTCGACGACAGCCGGCAGATAAACAGAAAGACAAAGGATCCCAAGAGGTTCAGAACCCGAAGCAGTCTCGCTTCAGTCGTCCAATTGGAGGAGATAAACCGGGAAGTTCAAAAAATCCACGTGTCTTCGACATCATGGCTCAGCTGGCCAACATTCCAGCAAGGATAACACTTTATGAATTGCTGCGGCTATCTAAGGAAACTAGAGAAGCCTTGCAAGAAGCCCTGGCCGATTCAGAGGTGTTCCTTACTCGAGTCAAACCAGCACCCGAGGAACTGGAATTGTCAGCCCAACAATGTAATGTGGCAGCCAAGAACATTCCCTGCATCACCTTTACCAAAGAGGACATGCAGACGAAGAATTCAAATCATGATCGGCCCCTGTACTTCGTCGGGTACATTGGCTCCAGCGAAGTTAACCGAATCCAAGTAGATCCGGGTTCCGCTGTGAGTATTATGCCACTTCGACTGATGCACAGCCTTGGCATTCCAGTTAGCAAGTTGGCGTCTACAGGCACAGTCATATACGGATTCAACACCAGCGGGTCAAGACCTTTGGGTAAAATCCGGATAAAGTGCCAAATGGGCGATTTAAAGACGGAGGTCACGTGCTATGTGATTGATGCTGAGACATCCTATAACTTACTATTAGGTCGGCCTTGGATCCATAGTAATGTTATAGTTCCCTCCACTCTACATCAGTGTTTGAAATATGTCGACACTGATGGAAGAGTTAGGACGGTGGTCGCGGATAAGCAGCCATTCAAAGGGTACGAGAACTACTTCACAGATTCTCTCCTTTATGGTAACGAATCCGACACGGAACCATCGATCCAAGGCACGGACAGCGGAGAAGAAGCTGATTCCAAAGCCGGATTCGATTACAATGGTGGTTTTGTTTTTAATGACATTGTACCCTTTGTAATCAATCTCGACGACGAACAGTCGTCAGATGGCGGTTGTAACTGGCAACTTGCCGAGCTTGAAATAAATAATGGTTTAGAGTACTCGTCTTTTGATGATGCGATAAAGGGATTATACGATAATCCCGAATTATGTATGCCACTCCGATCGTCGTATGTAACGAAGAAGCGTCTCCAACACTCTTTCGGAACAACTCAGATTATTCCCGCCAAAATAGGGGGACAAAAAGAAGTGATCTTCGGTAAAGGAGAAAATCTTCCGGTGCCAGATCATTTCCTAAGAGAGGATGAAGATGGTGACAAGTCTGGTTTACATTTGTCTAAGTACAGTCCAGAAGCGCGCAAGCTCATGGAAAAACAAGGATATGATTTCACACTCGGAGAAGGTCTATACTTCGATCGAGGTTCCCGTGTCCCAGTCAGAGCGGCATATGTAACAAAGGGTAAACCGGAGGGCTATTATCGTCACAAGAGGGGCTTAGGCTACGTTTCGTCAGATGACGAATGTGGCTGGCAAATCATAGATCAAATTGCTAACAAAGCCAAGGATCGGTACTTGCTAGATTCGTCAGCTGAAGATTCCGACACAAGTTTGGGAGAAATGTTCAAGGCCTTAATGTCGAACATGACTACGGCTGATCCATCTACAATGGAGGACGACGATCAAATGCAAATGTGGGAGGACCCATGGGTTCATCACCTGAACATGCAATATGGTGATAGGTTCGAACAAAGAGAGCCACCCACCGAAGACGAGGTAGTCCAAATCAATATGGGTGATGAAGCCAATCCAAAGCCCATATTCATCAGTGGTAGTCTTCCATCAGATGAAAAGGAGGAATTAATTGCCTTGATCAGAGAGTATATCGACGTCTTCGCGTGGAACTACGAGGACATGCCAGGGCTCGACCCCAATGTGGCTATGCACCGTCTCGACATCAAGCCGGATGCTAAACCTGTCAAGCAACAACAAAGACGGTTTCGTCCGCAGATCATGGAAGCCATCGAGGCTGAAGTTAAAAAGTTGATCGACTCAGGATTTATTCGGGAAGAACAACATCCAGACTGGTTAGCCAACATCGTTCCAGTCATGAAGAAAAATGGCAAGATCAGGATTTGCATCGACTTCAGGAATCTGAACGAAGCATGTCCAAAAGATGATTTTCCCCTCCCGATCACAGATGTCATTATTGACAATACATGTGGATTCGAAAGAATGTCCTTCATGGACGGCTTTTCGGGATATAATCAAATCAAGATGCACCCGGATGATGAAAAGCATACGGCATTCAGAACGCCCCTCGGTATCTTCTGCTACACGGTGATGCCGTTTGGTCTGAAGAATGCAGGTGCCACGTACCAACGAGCAATGACTAAGATTTTCCAGAAACACCTCAGGAAAACAGTTGAATGCTACGTTGATGATTTGGTGGTAAAAAGCCACAACAAAGAAGATCACGTCAAAGACTTGAGAACGATGTTTGATCTCATGCGGAGTCATCAATTAAAGATGAATCCCACAAAATCCTTCCTCGGAATGTCCAGCGGAAAATTCCTTGGATTCGTCGTCACCACCAAGGGTATACATATCGACCCAGACAAGGTAAAGGCGATAAATGAATTGCAACCCCCGAAGAATCTAAGGGAACTCAGAGGATTACAAGGACGTTTGGCGTATATCCGGAGATTCATTTCAAATCTTTCCGGGAAGTGCCAACCATTTTCGAAGCTAAACAAGAAAGACGTATCGTTTATTTGGGACGATGCTTGCCAGAAGGCATTCGAAGATATCAAGGCATATCTAATGAATCCACCTGTTCTTGTTGCACCAAAATCAGGTAAACCGTTCTTGATTTATATCAAGGCGATGAACCATTTGATAAGTGCTTTATTAGCACAAGATGATGATAATGGTCACGAACAGGCAGTCTATTATCTAAGTCGGACCTTGATAGGCGCCGAGTCTCGATACCCGATGATCGAGAAAGAATGTCTCGCATTGGTGTTTGCGGTACAGAAGATGCGACATTACTTAGTTGGCCAGACGATTTACGTCATCGCTAATGTTAATCCGGTACGGGTATTCATGACTCAACCAGGTTCGATGAATTGGCGGTTGGCAAAGTGGGCCCTTCTCTTGTCCCAATACGATCTGCACTTCAAACAGCAGAAGTCGGTCAAAGGACAAGCGATTTGTGACCTTTTGGCGGCAAGCCCGGCAATAGATACAGTTGAAGTATACGATGACTTGCCAGATGAAACCCACGAGGTTAATACCACGTCACACCAACAAGTATGGCAGTTATATTTTGATGGTGCCTCGAGAGCAGTCAATAAAGCAGTAACCCCGGGATGTCCTAAGGTCACTTCTGGAGTTGGAGTTGTCTTAGTTTCCCCAGGGAAGCACGTGATGCCTCGAGCTTATTCGCTGACGAGTCCATGCTCTAACAACGTAGCCGAGTATAACGCACTCCTCATAGGACTCAGTTTCGCCAAGGAGCTGGGGGTCGAATATCTCGAAGCCTTTGGGGATTCCCAACTAATTGTCAACCAAGTTCGTGGGGAGTATGAAGTCAGGAACCCAGACCTGATTCCATACCACCAAGAGGCCGTCAGAGTGACAGATTCTTTTGAAGAATTTTACATTGAATACATCCCGCGTCTTCAGAACGCTTATGCAGATGCACTGGCGGCACTAGCAGTATCACTCGCGCAACCGCCCAAAACTGAACTGCTAGTCACAGTAAGATCACACCAACTCTGCGTACCCATATACGATATGGATATTGAAGAGGAGGAAGATAGAAACGTAAACGCCAAAGAGGTAAACTCAACCCAAATCGGGTCCGAGTCCCGAGATTGGCGCTTTCCCATTATTGACTACGTCCAATACGGCATTTTACCAGAGGATGTAAAAGAAAAAGAATCTATTCGCTGAAGAGCGCCACGGTTCTTCTATAACACTGAGACCCGTACGTTATATCGCCGGGGGTATGACGACTTACTCCTCCGATGCCTTTCGAACGAAGAAGCAAAAGAAGTTCTTAAGGAAGCACACGAAGGAGAATGCGGCGCACATCAGCCTGGTCCCAAGCTGTATGATCGAATCAGAAGAATGGGATATTTCTGGCCAACAATGGTTCGTGACGCGATCGAGTACGCCCGAGAATGTCACGCTTGCCAGGTGCATGCAAATTATATGCACCAGCCACCGGAGCGATTACACACATCAACCACGTCTTGGCCATTCGAGACATGGGGTATGGATATCGTCGGTCCCATCTTCCCGCCTTCAGTCAAAGGTGATCGATTTATTCTCGCTATCACCGACTACTTTTCAAAGTGGGCCGAAGCCATTCCGCTTAAAGAAGTGAAGACGAACAACGTCATCAACTTCATCAAGCATCATGTCATATACCGACACGGCGTGCCCAGACGGATTATTCATGACAACGGTCCGCAATTCATAAGCAACGCCTTCATCCGGTTTTGTGACAAGTTCAAGATCCAAGATGTTTCGTCAACACCTTATTACCCTGCCGCTAATGGATTAGCTGAGGCTTTCAACAAAACGATCATCAGGATCTTATCAAAGCTAGTGAAGACCAATAAACAAGATTGGGACGATAAACTCGGCGAAGCGCTCTGGGCTTATCGCACCACTATACGCACACCCACGGGAGCCACCCCGTATTCTCTGGTATACGGAAGCGAGGCTGTGCTGCCGCTGGAGATTCAAATTCCCTCCCTTCGGATCGCTCTCGCAACGGAGATGACGACCGAAGAACATCACCAAAAACGTCTTGAGGAACTCGAAAGGCTGGACGAAAAGCGCTTAGAGGCTCAACAACACATCGAGTTCTATCAAGCCAGGATGTCCAGGGCTTTTGACAAGAGGGTTCACCAAAGAAGCTTTAAGGAAGGAGATCTGGTCCTCGCTGCTCGCCGACCAATAATCCTCACCTCTAAGAAGAAAGGTAAATTCGAACCTAAGTGGGAAGGACCGTTTGTAATAGACACAGTCTATTCGAACGGCGCTTATCGCTTAATTTCTTTAGAGGGTAACAGGCAATTAATGCCAATAAATGGGAAGTTTTTGAAAAAGTACTATCCCTAGTATGTTCAGGACAACTCATTTATCGGGAAGTTCCTTGAAGAATATTACACTTAATATTCTAGAGGATAACCCAATTTTATTTTTACCACCAAAATCCCTCGCTGATCAATTTCAATTGACAGTGAGTCCACCAAAAAGGTTCACTCTCAGTTCGGAGTCCCCTTTCGATGAACGAAAGAACTCCATTTCTTTTCTCTTGGGTTCAACCTTTTTATGGTTGTAACTGAAGTTGAAATTTCTCTTCGATAAACGAAGAACTCATTTTTTTCGATCAGATAACCAATCCTATAAAAGGTAGGTGTATCTAGATCTTCCGGATTCTCGGAGTGGAGATCCCACTTCTAGTTTCCTTCTGGCACTGGAAAAAGAATATAAAATTCTTCCTTTCTAGAAACAAGGAATAGAATATAAAATTCTTCCTTCCTTGTCCAGGGAATAGAATATAAAATTCTTCCTTCCCCACATCAACTCTTTTTCCAAAATTTATAAAATTAAGATTCATCTTAGGTATTTTATCCCGAAACCTAAGCAGGGATAAGTCTGCGCCTAACACGCGCTGCCGGTTTAGTCTTTTTCCGATTGAAAAAGACACCAGAGTTCGACTCTGGGGTATTTTATCCTGAAACCTAAGTAAGGATAAGTCCGCACCTAACACGCGCGGCCGGTTAGTTCTTAACCGTTAAAAAGAACACCCGTCCGCATATTCAACATTGTGGCAGGTTGTTATTAATAACACCGAAATCCATGCCTCATACGCATGGGGAATTTCATCCTGAATCCTAAGAAAGGATACGTCGACGCCTAACACGCGTCGCCGGTTTGGTCTTTATCCGTAGAAAAAGATACCAGAGTCTGACTCTGGGGTCTTTTATCCCAAAGCCTAAGTAGGGATAAGCCAACATCTAAAACACGTTGCTGGGTAGCCTATTCCCATAACAATGGCAAAGTCTACATATTCAAAGTTGTAGCACAAAGTCTAAGGGAGTTCATTCCTTTAGCGCAACGTCACATGCGGAACGGATTAAAATAATCCGCATGTAAGCCCGACTCAAACGGTAGTCGGTAAGAGCACATCAAATCCGTTGAAGGCTGAGGATTTGCCAAAAATCCTAAGTCAACGTCTCATACACGTTGCTGTTTAGTCTTTTCACAGGAGAAAGACGAAGTCTACGTATTCAACGTCGTAGCACTGAAAGAGTTAACTCTTTTAGCTTAACGTCACGTGCGGAACGGATTTAGACAATCCGCACGCTAGCCCGACTCAAACGGTAGTCGGTAAAGGCTAATCAAATCCGTTAGAGGCTGGGGGTTGGCCAAAAATCCTAAAGCCAACACCTCACACGTGTCGCCGGGTAGCCTATTCCCGTAACAATGGCGAAGTCTATGTATTCGACATCATAGCACAAAGTCTCAGAGAATTCAATCTTTGAGCGCAACGTTACATGCGAGCGGATTTAAACAATTCGCATGCTAGCCCGACTCAAACGGTAGTCGGTAAAGGCTCATCAAACCCGTTGATGGCTGAGGGTTTGCCAAAAATCCTATGAGTATTATGGTCAATCATTTCAAACGGAATGACGAATCATAATAAAGATAAAAAGGAAATTCACTAAAAGAGTTAAGAGTCAAAACACTCAGTAAACAAAATCAGACATCAAGACTGTGGCTAAAAATCTGCTGGCTGACCTTAGACAGCTTCTCATCATAAGCTTGCCTAAGTTCAGCCCTAAGGGACTCCTCGGTGGTGGTCGAAGTCTTCGCAGCAGCCTCCTCGATCTCGACTAGCCTCTGCTTCAAAGACTTCAACTCATCGGACAAAGCCGTACAGGTCTGCTGGTCCTGTGCTTCTGTCATCTGAAGAATGCCAAAAGTCTCCTCTTCTTCGTGGAATTCTTTTCTAAGCTGATCTATCTTGGTCCCACAAGAAGTAATAGAAGAGAGGAGCTCGGCAAGTGAAGATAATCTGGAAGCAAGGCCGGTCTCAACCCGAGCTACTCGGTCTCGCTGCGCCTGAACCTCAAGACTAGCAAGAAGCTGAGTATCGCGCAGTGACTGTAAATAGGTCTCCAGCTCAGCAGCAATGAAGGAAGAGGCTCCGGTATCTCGAAGCTCACGAAACATCTGAAGCTCATGCTCTAGGCAGTCGATATCATCAACTATGGCCTTCGCCAAATCTGGGTATCCTTCTTCCCTTATCAAGTTGATTCTGGAATTAAGGAGAGGTTTAAACTGGTGAAGTGAAAGTCCATCGTGAAAGAGCTTGCCGATCATAGCATTCACAAAGGAGAAGAAGGAACGAACGTCTATGCAGATGACGACCTTGTCAGGATCGTCATCAGATAACAATTCCTTCACTAAGACATGAAGACGAGAAGAACGCCCTACACAAAAAAGGGAGAAGTCCGTCAAAAGCCTTAATAAGAAAAAGGAATAAAACTTTTCAATGAGTTAACTTATACCTTCTTCCCCTTGATCCGCTGGGGGTAGTGGAGGTGTAACGACTATAGATGCATCAACTGGTGTAGTTGGTCTCACAGCCGGCTCAACAGGGTCTTTCTCAACAAAAGCTCCTGCCAGATACAAAATAGAATTCGCAGAGGCGTTACATTATAGTTGCATTAGTCAAGATTGGCTAATCCTATAATTAACTCAGAAAGAAGCACATACCTTCAAAGAAACCATCCTCGGGATTTTCAGCGAAGGCGCGCTCAGAAAACATATCCCCAGGTAGCTGGTCATCGATCTGAGTAGAGCTATATATGTAGCGCATCATGGGAGTGTCCACAAACAAGCTCCCCTCGTCAAAGTCATCGATGGAGAAATCTGATATAAAAAAAATATCAGTGCCAAAGAAGAGTGAAGAGACTACAACTAATGGAAATGAGTTACCTCTCACGGGTGCATCAGCCTCTTCATTTCCAGGATTCGCCTCCTGCAAATTATCTGAAGAAGCAAGAAGTAGAGGACAGTTAGAAGATACACAAATTCATTCGTGTATTATCTAAAGAAATACGGTGTCAGTATTAGATGTACCTGGATTCACGGAATCGGGTCCTACATTGATCTCCTCTCTAATGTCAGCAACCCCTGTAGGCCTCTCTACAGGGGGTGGTAGGTCAGACTCATCGGGAGATACGAGAATAGGATCGGGACTCATCTCATTCTCCCCACGCGCTCCTATATAGAGGTGGAAAAGTATAAGTCAATGTGCTGAATAACCAAGGGAATAGTTTTCAGGATAGATGTTACCTCTATCACTAGCAGGATCGTCACCAGCAAAGTCCATATCTGAGGCTCGAGAAGCTGCACGCGGCTTACGGGCTAATCTCTTCCGCCTAGCAGTGGGGATCGAAGGTCTCGCCTGAGGAGGAGGATGAAACTCTTCATCATGATCAACTGTGGTCCCTGAAACGTCAAACCATAGTCAGTTTCAATATTTCTGGAAGATAAAGGGAAAAGTTGAATCGCAAACCTCGCTCGGAAAGGTCATCATAATCTTCAGGATCGCCGCCTGAAGCCTCGTCTGTGGAATGGAATGTCCTCTGGCCCTCTTCATCAATTCGGCGAGTCTTGTTCCACGCCCTCTGTGCACGAGCGTTCTCCCGAATCCTAAGGGAATCAATCTGAGAAGCTTTCTCAGCCTCTATCTTTGCAATCGGCTTCACGGGGACAGTCTTGTTAGCTGCTAGTAACCACTTGCAGCTCAAGAAAGTGAGGTTCAACTGCCGATCAATACTCGGGAGGCTGAACTTAGCACCAGTACAGCCAGTCACGGTCCACAACCATGCACGGAGACCGTCTATCAAACCACTATGGGTCCGAAGCTGCTGACGAGGATTCCCGATGTAGAGCTGATCATAGCCAAACTGGCGAGCGAATCGGCAGGGTAGATATGGCTCTATGAAGCACTGATCCCTCACCCGAAAAGTCAGATAGCCAGGCCTGATGTTCACCAGCCAGTTGAAGCAGCCAATGTCTAAGTGAGTCCGATACTCTCTCGGTCTCTCATCGTCTATCAAGCACTCGCCGTACCGGCCGAAAAACTGCGGAAAACAAGTGGAGAATGCCCAACACTTGTGGACCTGCAGCTGCTGTCTGACATCAGAAAATCCTCGGCCCTCCCACCTGCCATTCTCAAGCAACTGTAGCAGGGGAACAGAGTGATTTGGGGCGTTCGGCACCGACATCATATCCGAGCGGTGGAGGACGAACCAGGCCATCAGATAAGCGTACGGAAGCTCCACCTTAAGAGTAGGAATCTGACCTGGCAAATCGGTCTCCCTCCGTGTGAAGGCACTAGAAAGCTGTCGAAGTCCTCGGTGAATGTCAGCTACCATCACCGGAAGAAGTGAAAGCTCTTTCTTATAAGCAAGCTGAACGGCCGGGTAGAGCACCTCTAAAGGCAATGCATCACCAGACTGGTATGGAACCACACACTTCTTCAACCAAATTGCGAGATAACCGGCAAGAAGAGTCATCGGCCGAATCGGAGTGGTCGCATGCCATAAGAAAGATCTGAATCTGGTCTTCGCAGGGAAGCCACCCTCAGGACTGCTAGTGGTGTAGGAGTGAGCATCAATCTTCTTCAACAAACTGTTTACCTCTGAGGGAGTAAGTGGGGCCAACTCACAAATAGCCTCGCCAGAACTGTTCTCCAGGTTCTTGAATAAATAGTTCGCAAACTGCTTCAGACTCACGGAGGCCTTGGTCCTTTTCGCTAAAGGCTCAGACTGTGCCAAAGCAATGTGATAATGACAAGTAAGATCCCATAGAGTCTCATAGCGATCAGGCATGCGATCCTTCAACTGGTCTAATTCACGATTAGAGGGAAAGTACTCCTGGTATAACATCTGTCCTATGGGCAAGCCAGAAATCCGGTGCATCTCGTGAAGAGCCAAGCCCAACTCCCCCTGCCTGGTCAGAAAAGTGTTCGAGTCTGGATTATATAGCTCGAACAAAGCACAAAAATGTCTCAAACTGACAGGTAAGCCATACATGGTGGCACGAACGGCTGCATACAAACCGCAAGCGTGCAACTCCTCGCCCCATCGGCTCAAGACGTATGTCGTCATGCGACTCCACCAAGACTTGTCCGAAGAGTGGACCCAACCATAAATCCTGTGACGAGTCGCAGGCATCTCCCGTCCTAGGGCAGCGAGGCGATTCCTCAAGGTCAAAGCAGTGGCAAGAAGCTCGTTACGTGGCGGTGCATCTAGTCCCAACACTCTGGGATGTAATCCGGTGATGTGACTCCTGCTCGAGCCAGGAGCTGCCTGATGGGTGATATAGCCACAATGGACGCTCTCATGATCCTCCGTCAAGCGCCACGACATCTCCCGTGTCACAACCTGACGCCTGAGCTCAGTCAATGAGAGATGCCGAGGAATCTCCGGCAAGTATATGAAGCCACCGCCGGTCTTGTGGAGCCACTGCTCAGCGTCAATGAATACGGCTTCTGGGTCATCGACGGAATCACCAAACAGGAAGTCGCTCTTCCGAAGAGGCTGAGTAGAGCTGGCATCCTTCACAAAAGGCGCATCTGTGATCAGCTGACGAATGGCTCGATGACTACCTTCCCTCACCACCTGGGCAACCTCAGTCGACGTGCCCGGAGCAAACTGAGGAGTAGCTGGAATAGGAGAAGGATCGTCGGAGATCGAGTAATACTCGCCACGACGTCCACAGACTGCGTGGGACGAGAATGATCCAGAAGGGTATCCCACTGCAAAGTGAACAGTTAAACACTGGTTAGTCCCGATTATAAAAGGAAATTGAACTCATCTTACAAATAGTTAAGATAGAGTCATTGCTTTATAAAGGGTGAGACGATTTGGCCATATTGTGCAATTACAACACAGGGTATGTCAACAACATATCCCTGCCTTATAAAGCGCAATGTAGCGTCAAATCGCCCCCTTTAATTTTGAGATATGGTTTTGACCAAGCAAAACATATCTTTGAAGCGTCGATCCTCACCAACGAGAATCAAGGCTCTTCCCGATTGCCTCGCCAAGGAGAACAACGTGAGGTCAAATGGATCAATTTGTAAATTTTCAAGAAAAGAGGGGTTAATTTGCAAAATTCCCAAATATGCCAAAAGCGTCGATCCTCACCAAGGAGAATCAAGGCTCTTCCCGATTGCCTCGCCAAGGAGAACAACGTGGGGTAAAAAGGGACCAATTTGTAAATTTACAAGAAAATAGGGACTAATTTGTAAATTTCCAAATACTATCAAAAATAACTCACCAGCATAGGAGGGAGGCGCGCCATCAGCCAACATAGCAGGGGAACGACCTCTCGAAGCACGCGACATGACAAGCTGCAAAATAAGTTAAAAGAGGTCAGATCTAGAAAAAAGATCACTTTTTTATCAGATCTACCCCCTGAAAGAGAAGCTCGAGGCGTCAAATCACACCCTCAACCCTCACATATGATCCCACAAATGTAGAAATTAAATGGAGCATGAAAAAGATCAAAATTGTGGAGGATTTACCTGAAGAAAGGCCCGGGATCCAACGAAGATGAGACCTTTTAGAAAACTTTCACCACGTGCTCGAGGGATCCGAGAGGAATTCTAAAAAATGGTTTTTCGAGGGATTTTTCAGTTCAAGATCCAAAGGAACCCTAGATCTAGGACAACTATCCAGGTTTGAGGGAGAACGGATGCTCGAGGGAAGAGAAAAGTCAAGAAAGAGATCAGGGGGGGGCCGGCCCTAGAGAGGAGGAAAAGAAAAGAGAAAAAGAAAAAAATGGACCCCTATTTATAAGGTGAACCAAGTTGAACCGGACCGGACCAAGTTGAACCGAACCGGACCAGTCCAGATCAGTCCAAACGGGGTTGAATCGAGCATCGAAACGACTCCGAATCAATTGAGAGTCTCATCCTTGGTTTATTCCTGTCTCTCCCACACATTCGGAAAGAACGGAAGAAATCTTTTGAGCCAAATTACTGCCTTTTTTGGCTCATTTTCAAGCCGGTTCAGCTTATTTTGAGCACGGAAATACTCCAATAAGGTATACGAGTATAAACTATTCCCTATTTATTAAGAAGTTCCTGGAAAATATTTTTCTAAAAATATTCTTAAGGATAACTCAATAACACGACGCCGGACAACGCGTCGCAAATGAAGACTCAACGCCGACAATCGAACGAAAGTTGCACATTGAACCAACCGACAAAAGCTAAAAATTGGAAAATCAGGAATCGACTTCAAGTTCAAATTCCGACGACGGTCAGACAATAAATGCAGCACCGGAGTCCTTACAAGCATTCGACAAAGCATCGAATAGCCTGAAGGAGCGAAGGAATACAGAACGAAAGTCGTTCCAGGTCCCCTTACACCGACAAAGGGTAGGAACAATCATATCCAAAATATTCCAGACTCCTCTATAAAAGAATGAGGCTGGAACATTTTGGAGGGGGTATCTGTAGGCGTGTAAAATTGCCTATAGGCCCCTTAGCTTAGCTTGGCACGGTGATTCGACAAATCAACGGACGATCGAACGACGAGACGACAAGGCACGCAAGCAACGGAATACGTTCGCACGCAGAATCAAACCAACGTTTCGGGAATCACCGAGTCATCTAAACAAGAGCGAACTCGGTGATATAACGATCGAATCAAGACCAATCCCGGACTCGAACTCAGAAACGGATTAACTGCCATATTTGGAATCAAGTCAATGAGTCGATTCCAGAAACCGAATCGAATCCGAACGACGAAGAACCAGAAACACCGGAAAACGACGAAACGAACCAACACCCGGGAACTCGGCCGAAACCGAGCCAACCCGGGGTGGCTCGGCCCAAGCCGAGCCACCCCAGGGTGGCTCGGTGGCCGAGCCACCCCTGGGTGGCTCGGCC
>BQKN01052491.1:0-17046 GCA_022839385.1 Asparagus kiusianus | reverse complement strand
TTTGATCTTAATTTTCATAAGCTAGATTTTATATTGAGTTTATATTTATTTTACTCTTTGTACACACACAATCATTGAGCTTATTGTATTTACATTTATAGTATAATTTGGGTTGTGGGATTATGACATTGAGTGTGAGCCTACATTGACTTCTCATCCATTGTAGAGAACAACTATTGTTATATTTGTGTGTAAATTGTGAGGTTCACTTTGTAATACATTTGTACACCGAGAGGAGTATGTGGTGAGAGATGGGGTCATTCTAAGATGAGTAGGGTAGGTGGTAATACGTAGAGGTAGGTTGTAATTCCTAACACTTGAGGGAGACACGAGCTAGAGACCAACACTTAGAGGGTGTAAAGTGTGATTGCAAGAGTGTGATATTGTAAAGTTTTCAGTGAACTAGAAAATCGAGTGTGTAGAGAAGTTCTGACTTTCAAACCGGGTGTGTCGTGATAGTGGAGATCTCCTCGAGGTGAGGAGCGGAGACGTAGGCCATGGGGACCGAACTCCGTGATCATACGGTTTGTTTGTGATTACATTAACGTACTTATTTTTGTGTTCATACCATATATCACCCACTATCTAGCTTAATTTGTTTACCCTTGTGATATTTGTATATCCTTGCACATATATCTCATAGTATATCTCATTGCTAGGATATATCCCTTTGCTCATATTGCTTATTCTTGCTTATAACATATTGTATATCTATCTTGTAAGAATAGTTCTTTAATAAGTTTTAATTAGTATAAAATCAAATTAGATTATCATAAACCTTAATCACCCCTCTCTAGGGTCTAATAATTGGTATCAGAGCTTGGTGCTCTTTGATTTAAGGTCTAATCACATTGAGTTAAAGATCAAAGTTATCTTTTGTGCTAATCTTATTTTGATTTTATTTGTATCTTGCTTGCACATATATACATTATGGATATGCACAGTGTACCTAGTTTAGGTTATGTTATTAATGTTGCTCCTCGTCTGGATAATTTTCCCTATGCTCAATGGTGTGTTAGATTCACACTTTTTGTTCGATCTAGGCATTTTGATTTATGAAAAATTATAGATTGTACTTATATTGTACCCACTTTGGAGAAATCCAAGTGGAGTAAAGATGATCATAAAATGTTTACCATGAACAAACTTTTGTTAGAATTTTTACATAATGCGTTTGATTCATCTTTTTCTAAAAAGCTTAATTCTTTTGATAGTGCTTACACATTGTGAAAACTTATAGAAGCACGTCAAGGGAATTTGGAGGCGATCCGACAAGCTTTGGAGGATTCTGCTTCTAGTTCATGTGGAGCTTTATTTTCATGCACACGGCCACTAGGCGATAACCCTAGTGAGGTTTGCGAGTTCGAATCAATTAATGATTTATCTAGTGATGAACTTGCTTATGCTTCCGAAAATTTATTACATGCCTACAATAAATTACATCATATCTTTTAGATTTAAAAGCAAGCGTATTACATTAAAATCCGATCATGAGTTATTAGTTTCTATGTTTGATACTATTTCAAATGAAAATATGATCCTCAGAGAAAATAAAGAGAAATTAAAATTGGATCATGTTTCCTCAATTTCAAATGTTGCTAAGATAACTCATGAAAGAGATAATACCATATTAGAAGTAGAGAACATAAAAATTGATACTGCTTCTTTTATAAATGACTATATATGTTCTACTTCTAATAAAAATACATATGTGCCTAATGATGCAGATTTGAATCTTGTGAATAAACGCATTTCATCTTTAGATTCTACTTTGAAAACATGCATTAATAATCATAAGAAGCTTATGGATATGTGTACCAAGTCTAAGTCAAAATCATCCACTCATTATGCACACATATATAGCAAAGTTTATAGGTGCTCTATTTGCGGCAGTAAAGGCCATTTAGCTAAATTTTGCTATGATGCACACAAACATAAAAAGTTCAATGCTCCTTGTGCATCTCATCAAGTTTCTTCATCACGTGTACACACACATGCACCCATTGTTCATCATAATCATGCTCATGTGTATAGATGTGATCATTGTGGCTGCTTTGGTCATTTGGCCAAGTATTGTTTTGATTTGAAAAGAAAATCACGTTTGCCAAATGTTTCTAGTAGACCACATGTGTTTAAATATGATATTTGTGATAGATTTGGCCATTTGGTGAAGTTTTGTTATGACTTGAAAAAATGTTCAAACTTGTCAAATTTCTCAAATAGACCATTTTTGTTTAATGTTGTTTTTCATTTGCAAAATATTTCTAAAAGACAATCTTTATTTGCAAATGGTTCACATGCACGAGCTAATCGTCCACAAAAACAAATGGATCTCTTTCATTGCATAAATTGTAATCGGAAGGGTCATTTGAGTGATTATTGCTTTGACCGTGTTAGTGCACCATATGTACCCAAACGAGTTCATAACCCTAGGGTTTTGAGCTTAAATGATAGGGGTCATGTCCCTAAACTTTTTGGTACCAAGAATACTTGGGTACCAAAACATATTTGATTTTTAAACTAAGAATTCTTAGTGTTTTTATGTTTCTTTTTCTTGGTTTTGAAAATTATGTTTTAAAATTTTTTGGATATGAAAACATTTTTTCTTTGATCAATTCTTTTATTTTCATGATTACTAGTTTTGTTTTTTGTTGAGAGGTTTGTGTTTATATAACCCCCCGGGTTTATTAGGTGTTTATTCCTAAATCTTGTTAACTGGGTGCTAAAAATATTTATATGGGTTGAAACAAGCTCAAGAGCTTGATATATTTGCCTCTTTTGCCTTATATGGTTTGTGTTTATGGATTTCATGTGATTTATGATTTCATTTGGTTAATTATTTTTCATTTGAAAACTTTTTGCATGAATCTCATGTTCCTCTTCTTTTTATTTCATAAATCTATTTTTATACACTATGTTTTTATGGTTGTGCAATGAGACACTTCTTCAATAATGATATATATATGTGTTCTCTTGGTCTATCTTTGTATGTGAGTTATGCTTAACATATTTTACTTTTATGCTTGCTCACGTGTTTGCCATGATCCTTAGTGCATATACTCTATATAGTATTTTGATAGGGGGAGCAATCCCTATATCTTTCTATGTGTCCATGCTTATAGGTAAGGGGAACTTTCACTCTCTTCATTCTTTTGTTTTCCCCTTTTTGATGTTGTCAAAGGAGGAAAAATATTGTGAGTATAGCCCTTCTTGTTTATATGCATGATAATTCTAATTTATATGTTCATCTCTTTCATGTATATATATCTTTTTGTAAATTATTTATCTCCATAAAAAAGGGGGAGATTGTTGGCCTTTTTGTTTTGATGATGTTTAACAAACAATTTATAACTAATGTTGTTTGTCTAGTGTTTGTATTTTCGTATTTATTCTAGGCAAACAATAAGTTGGAGGATGGATGGAATCGAGCATTCACGATCAAATTCAATCGAGGTTGGCGGAATAGTGGAGTGAAGCTACGCAATTAAAGTTAAAGATTCAAGTTCAAGCTTCATCTGCAAGTGTACCAAATCGAGCTTATTGAAGACCTATAGCTTGGGTAATCAAGTTTAGGAGTTTATATTATGTGTGTTAAGTAGTTTAAGCTCAATCATATATACACACATATTTTATTGGTTTCTTTGTATATATATGTAGTTATATATATATACAACAAACGTTTTGGTTTATACACACACACACACACACACACACACACACACACACACACACACACATAGTTATGAATATACACACACTTAAATTGTGGCTTCTATGTATATATATAGTTATATATATACATATATGTTTTGGTTTGATAGTTTTTAAGTTTTAATATGAAACAATTAAATACAATTGAAAATACATTTCTTGTTTCATACTTATATGCATATATATGATTTCATCAATATCAATTTTATTTAGTTCAATGAAATCATATTTATTGATTTTGAAAAGTTTGCAAAATATGCAATTTTGTGAAAATATTATATTCTCAGTTTTTGTACTTAACAATAATTATATACATCTTTTATTAAGTATAAAAAATTATTTTGTAATGTTTCAAAACATGGTTAAGCTAAAACGTCAAAACTCATGTGTTTAAATTTTTATATTTTGGACTATTTTATAAAATGATAATATTGTTTATTTAGGAGGTCCTTTTTAAAAACCAATTTTTGTAGCATGTTTATTATCATGTCTACAATCATTTCACAATGTTTCACAATTTTTTGAATTTGTTTGATATTTTTAAACAGAATTTCAAAATCAGAAAACTGTTTCAAAACTTGTAATGTCATATATCAGTTTGCAGTCGACCGCCACGGTCGACTGCCTTGAGTCTAGAGACTCAGAATGATTTTTTAGAGGCTCGCGGTCGACCGTGGCAGTCGACCGAATGCTCTCGTGGTCAACCGATCAGTGTCCAGATCTCAGAATAAGTTTCTGGACCTGCTCGTGGTCGACCGCACGTTTCCCATGGTCGACCGCCAAACTGTCCATCAGCTTCTAACGGCTGGTTTTCAACTATTTCTCTCTGGGCATGTTGTACAATTCCTTGGGATTTTGGCTGAGGTTTTAAGTGGCTATATATACCCCCTTGCTCTCATCTCTCATTATCCATCTAAGAAGTTTTTAAACAAGGTTTAATAAGGGTTTAAGTTTCGTTTAGTTTTGTTTCAAGTTTGGTTTGTGAAGATACTTTCACAAGAGGAAGTGGAGATTAATTTATTGGTGTTTGAGCTTCAATTTATCTCTCTCTCTTGTCATCTAGAGAAGTTTTCTTAAACTCAATTCTAGCTATTTATTGTTCTTTGATCTTAATTTTCATAAGCTAGATTTTATATTGAGTTTATATTTGTTTTACTCTTTCTACACACACAACCATTGAGCTTATTGTATTTACATTCATAGTATAATTTGGGTTGTGGGATTGTGACATTGAGTGTGAGCCTACATTGAGTTCTCATCAATTGTAGAGAACAACCATTGTTATATTTGTGCGTAAATTGTGAGGTTCACTTTGTAATACACTTATACACCGAGAGGAGTGTGTGGTGAGAGATGGGGTCGTCCCAAGAGGAGTAGGGTAGGTGGTAATGCCTATAGGTAGGTTGTATTTTCTAACATTTGAGGGAGACACGGGCTAGAGACCAACACTTACAGGGTGTAAAGTGTGATTGTAAGAGTGTGGGATTGTAAAATTTTTGGTGAACCAGAAAATCGAGTGTGTAGAGAAGTTCCGGTTTTCAAACCGGGTGTGTCGTGATAGTTGAGATCTTTTCGAGGTGAGGAGCAGAGACGTAGGTCATGGGGCTTGAACTCTGTGATCATATCGTTTGTTTGTGATTGCATTGACGCGCTTATTTTTGTGTTCATATCTTATATCGCCCACTATTTAGTTTAATTTTATTACCTTTATGATATTTGTACATCCTTACACATATATCTCATAGTATATCTCATTGCTAGGATATATCCCTTTGCTCATATTGCTTATTCTTGCTTATAACATATTGTATATCTATCTTGTAAGAATAGTTCTTTAATAAGTTTTAATTGGTATAAAATCTTATTAGATTAGCATAAACCCAAATAACCCCCTCTCTAGAGTCTGACAATCATGGTGAAGTCAAGGCAGGAGTCTTCCCACATATCGGATGTTGAAGAGACCTACTCCATTCTCCAACGTTACCACATGAAGCTTAATCTAACCAAGTGTGCTTTTGGGGTACAGCCGGGAAAGTTCTTCAGGTTCATGGTCACTCAGAGAGGTATTGACATCAATCCTGAGAAGATAACCACTATAGAGCATCTATCCGAACCCCGCACATTAAGGGATATCTAGAGGCTAAATGGGAAGATAGCTGCATTAGGTCACTTTCTCTCAAAATTGGCTGAGAAGAGCCTCCTCTTCTTCAAAATTTTGAGAGAAGCAAGGAGTTGGATGAAAGCAAGAGCTGGACCTATGAATGCGGTGAGACCTTTAATGACCTCAAGAGGTATCTCAGCACCAAGCCCCTGTTAAGCCAGCCCAGAGAAGGGAAAATTCTGTACCTCTATCTAGCTATACCCTATGAAGTCATGAGCTTTGTCTTGGTTCGAGAAGAGAAGGGTATTCAGAAACCGATGTACTATGTCAGTAGGATCTTAAAGGCAGTCGAACTCTACTATCCTCTCATTGAGAAAGCTTCCTTCATCGTCATCACTTCGACTAGGAGACTTTTCCCCTATTTCCAGGCTCACACTATCATTGTGCGAACGAGCATGCCTCTGAAGAAGGCACTAGGTAGCCCCACTACTTCAGGGAGGATGATCACCTGGTCGATTGAACTCAATGAGTATGATGTACATTTTGAACCAAGAACAACGATCAAAGCCCAGGCCCTGGCCGACTTCCTCATTGAATCAACCTCTTCAAATGACAAACCATTTGTACCATTGTCATCAGCTCAACTAAAGCCTTCGACATCTCAAGCAGTCAAGGCATCAACCTCTCAGACACGTCACACCCTTGAGTATGATTCTCTAGAGTTCAGCTCCTCGTGGTTACTGAAGGTGGACGGGTCCAACGGCGAAGTCAACAGTGTAGCAGGAGTGGTCCTACGCAGCCCAGATGGGTTGACGTACGAATACTCCATCGCTTTTGATTTCTTAGCCTCGAACAATGAAGCCGAGTATGAAGCACTTTTGGTGGGTCTTCGAGCCACCTTGGGGGCTAAGGCTGAGCGCTTCTATATTCTAGCCGACTCCCAACTTGTGGTACACCAAGTGAACAGAGAATATGTGGCCAAAGACTCAAGAATGGTCCTGTATTTGAAGGCAGCCAAGGAACTATTGACCGACTTCACAGATTTCAAAATTGCCTAAGTCCCTAAGCTATTAACATTCGAGTGGATGCTTTATCCAAACTCGGGTCGACCAACTCAAGAAGCTAAGTAGGACCCATATACACGGATACCCTCAAGCATCCAAGCATCATGGAGACCCCGTCATTGGTCATGCAGACCGAGACATCTACGAAACCCTGTTGGATAGATCCAATCATCCAGTATCTGATAGGAAGGACCCCACCAGCAAATGTCATTGAAGCTAGGAGTTTACAAAAATACTCGTTGATACCTCATGCTTGATAATCAACTTTATCAAATGTCATACTCCAACAGTGGTGTAGGGCCCTATCTCTGGTGTCTTTGGCCAGTGAAGGCCAGCTATGTTTTTAGAGGATCCATAAAGGGGCTTGTGGGAATCATCCATGGGCCAGAACTCTTGCCCAAAAGGTCATTCGACAAGGGTATTATTGGCCCACCATCTTAGCCAAGTCCAAGAGACACGTTTTTTCGTGCCAGATATGTTAATTTTTCTTGAGCATCACGAGAGTTGTAGCCATGGAGCTCACCTCCGTCCTGAGTCTAATTTTGTTTTCTCAATGGGGATTAGACTCATTGGGCCCTCTCCCGATAGCCTTTGGGCAGCAGAAGTTCCTGATCATTGCAATCGACTACTTTACCAAGTAGATAAAGGCCGAGCCTTTGGCTAAAATTAGCGAGAGTAACATCACAAATTATGTATGGAGGTCCATTATCTGGCGACTTGGAGTTCCCTTCTCTTTCATCATAAACAACGTCACTCAATTCAACAGTAGAGGCTTCAAAAGCTTTTGTGAAGAATAGAACATTCGCCCCAAGTTTGCCTCAGTCGCCCACCCGAAATGCAAGTGGCTCGCAGAAGCTGCCAATAAATACATCCTTCAAGCCCTAAGGAAGAAGGTGGACAAGACAGTTGGAAATTTGGTCGAAGAATTGCCTTCAATCTTATGGCCTTACTACACGACTCATAAGAACTCAATGGGCGAAACTCCATTCAAACTAGCTTACAGAGCTAAATCATTCACCCAAGTTGAAATCAACATGCCTACAATCCGACTGTAACATTTTGATGAAGATTTGAATTCTGAAGGATTGTGAATTGGGCTTGACCTCATTGACGAAGTCTGAGAAGAAGCTCATCAATTAACATCATATTGCTCAACACTATAATAGCAAGGTTCAACCTCGAAGATTCAGTATTGGTGATTTTGTCATTCAAAAAGCTGCTTTCGACAAAGACACCAAGTGTGACAAGTTAGCTGTCAATTGGGAAGGACCTTATACAGTTGTTTGGGGTGAAAGTTAGTTTATTAATTGTTGAATCCATTACAATTGTTTATCAATTACAGATTCAAGAGAGTGTATCTCTTTATAAGATCTCTTGTTACAATGAAAATAAAACAAAAGTTACAACTCTCTACAAACACACGCAGATAACATTTATTACCTGCTGCTTGCGTGAGATCTTTGCCTGTGAAAGAGATGTGTTAGTTCGTGGACCGTCACAGATTAGATCCGGTTGACAGAATGAAAAATTAATACTCTTGCTTCACAAAGGAAACAATCGCAGAAGTGATAATCTCGACCAAGCGAGATTACGACCCTTCTCGAGATTAAAATCAAGTTTAGTCTGGAGGAAAGGGGGATAGGCCTCACATCTCTCGAACTCTCCTTCTTTATGCTGAAGAACTTCACCAAGATCTGCTAGCCTCTTTGAAATTCGTGCTCCACTCTTCAATTTGATAGCACCTCGCCTCCTATTTTAGCCCTCCTGGGTATAGAACCCTAGGCTTATACTTATAGGCTTCGGTTGTAGCGTTTTCAGTTGGGAATCGACGATTTGATGTTATCCTTGGTTAACAACCACTTAAGCACATTTAGAGATAACCTCAAAATAGTTGGGAGGCTTTGAAATGAACAAATTCTAAGAAAACCCATCGAAAAGTGCATTTAGGCTCTTCCGAGCGTGAGCCACCTCACGGTGGCTCGGATCTGTATGAGCCACCATGTGGTGGCTTGGCCTTAGCCGAGCCACTTGAAGGTGGCTCGGCCTTATTCAAGTGGCTCGGCCTTAGCCGATCCACCTAGCTTTAGTCGAGTCGTTTCTGTGTGACTTGGCCGCCGAGGGCTATTCCAGTCTTCCGGGTTTTACTTGTTTCGTCGTTACGGGCATTTTATCATTTCGCTAGCTTGTATGCTTCACCAATTCCCTTCATACATTTTATCAACTTGGAGGTGACCAATGAGCACGCGGGCCACTTGGTACTGGCTGATGAGCACGCGAGCCACTTAGAGATGTCCAGTGAGCGTGCGGGCCACTTGGTACTGGCTGATGAGCATGCGGGCCACTTAGAGGTGGCTGATGAGCGCGTGGATCGCTTGGAGGTGGTCGGTATATGTGTGGGCCATTGATGAGCGTGCATGCCACTTAGAGGTAGTCAGTGAACGCGTGGGCCACTTGGAGGTGGTTGATGAGCGCGTGGGCCATTTAGAGGTGGCTGGTGAGCGTATGGTCCCTTAGTTTGCCGTTCCGGTGGCTTGTCGCTACGTCATCAACGGTTTGCTAATTCGCTTCATGTGCTTGTCGGTGTTATATAATTCTTCTTGACTCGAATAATAATGTTCATCATCTTCTCTCTGTCTCGAACTGCGTGTAGGAACCTATAGGCAATTTTTAACACCTACAGGTACCCCCTCCAAAGTGTTTTAGTCTTGTTTCTTTTATAGAAGAGTCTAAAATACTTTGAATGTGATAGGCTACCTTCAGTCGGTGTAAAAGGACCTATAATTAGCTTCAGTTCTTGACTTCTTCAATTCTTAGTTTATTCAGTATTATGTCGAATAGCTAAAATTCTTCCGACACTGTGTTTATCATCTAACTATTGTCGAAGTCTCGAATTAAAACTGGTGTGTTGATCTTTGATTTTAGCTCGTGTCATTGAGTCGATGTTGAACTAACTATCTTCATCGGGAATTCGTATCTGAATTATGGTTGAAATCCTTAGGATTATCCTTTATTTTGTAGTTGATCTGAGCCTTGTTTTGGTGAGAATTAACGACATGTTGACTACGTGTTGACTAGTGTTGACTTTTATTGCAACATATAGACCGGCGTTGACCTTCATTTGCAACACATTCAAAGTCCTTTGTGAAAACTTCGGCCGAAATTGATGTTCCCTGGTGTTCGAGTCACGAGACCAACTGATGAAGTTGGTACATCAGTGACTATCGTGCTTATAAAGTTTTTAGCAAACCCACAGCCATAAACGGGTTTGACGTGCCTTTATCGATCATCGTTTGAATCAGGCTAGCATACAGATTATTTAAGTCCATTCCGCAAGTGACGTTATGATAAAAGAATAAACTCTCTTGGACTTCATGCTATGATATTGAATACCTAAGTTTCGTTATTTGTCACGGGAATAGACTACCCGACAACGCGTGTTAGGCACAAACTTTAGGATTTTTGGCAAACCCTCAGTCATCAACAGATTTGATATGCCTTTACCGATTATCATTTGAATCGGGCTTGCATATGAATTATCTAAATCCGTTTCACATGTAACGTTGTGCTACAAGAATGAAATCTATTAGACTTGGTGCTATGATATTGAATACATAGGTTTCTTTCTTTTTATGGGGAAAGACTAAGCGGCAACGCGTGTTAGACGTAGGCTTATGTCTATTCAGAGATTGAGATAACATCCTCCAGATGTTAATCATGGCGTTCTTTTCACGGAGTAAGGTTAACCGACAACGAGTGTTAGACGTTGACATATCTTTACTTAGGATTTGAGATAAAGTTTCCCTACTTAGGATTTAAGATAAATTCCCCATGCGTGTAAGACACGGATTTTGACATTATTAATAATGACCTACCGTGATGTTGAATACCTAGGCTTTATCCTTTTTACGGGGAAAGACTAACTGGCAACGCGTGTTAAGCGTTGACTTATCCCTACTTAGGATTTAAGATAAATTCCCCATGCGTGTAAGACACGGATTTTGGCGTTATTAATAACAACCTACCTCGATGTCGAATATGTGAGTTTTTGTCCTTTTCTCAGCGAAAGACCAACCGACAACGTGTGTTAGGCGTTGACGTATCCCTACTTAGGGTTCGGGATAAAATTCTCCATATATGTAAGACACGGATTTTGGCGTTATTAATAACGACCTACGACGTTGTCGAATACGTGGGCTTTTGTTCTTTTTCCGATGAAAGACTAACCAGAAATGCATGTTAGGCATTGACTTATCCCTTCTTAGGATTCAGGATAAAATTCTCGGTGCGTGTAAGGCACGCGGATTTTAGTGTTATTAATAATGGCCTACCATGATATCAAATACGTGGGCTTTTGTCCTTTTTCTGGCGAAAGACTAACCGATAATGCATATTAGGCATTGAATTATCCCTTCTTAGGATTTGAGATAAAATTTCCCGTGCTTGTAAGGTACGTATTTTTGTGTTATTAATAACGGCCTACCACAATGTTGAATACGTAGGCTTTTATTCTTTTTATGGGGAAAGACTAATCGATAACGTGTATTAGGCATTAACTTATCCATACCTAGAATTCAGGATAAAATTCCTCATGCATGAGAGGCATGGATTTTAGGTGCTACGGTATTGAATACGTAGACTTGGTCGTTTTTGCGAGAACGGACCACCCTGCAGCATGTGTTAGATGCAGACTTATCTGTATTTAGGAATTAAGATAAAGTCCCCCATGTGTGTGAAGCATGGATTTGATGCTGAGAGATTATGTCTTCTCTTAGGGTAAAGACGAACCCGATACTAGAATTCTATATTCTATCTCCTACTGCAAGAGAAGCATAAAGTGAGATCTTCGCTCTCAGAATCGAAAAGATTTAGGTAACCCCAACTGTTTCAAGGTTTGATTAGCAAATCTGAAGGGGGGTTTCTCATTTATCGAGATGAAGTTTCAACCTTGGCCCTAACTATTTAAATGCTTGACCAGAGGGGAGATTGAGACGATCCTAACTATTTAAAGGTTTGATCGGCCGATGGGGGTGGAGGTCTTTCTTTTATCGAAAGGGAACTCTGGTTTTGGTCCTAATTGTTTAAAGGTTTGATTGAGTAAGGTTTGAAATGACTCTAATTGTCTAAAGGTTTAATCATTCAATTTAAAAGTGGACCTCTCATTTGTGGAATGAATTGAGAGGGGATTTTAGCTTTGGTCCTAATTGTTTAAAGGTTTAACCAATATGGGATTAGAATAACCCTAACTGTTTAAAGGTTTGATCGTTCAATTTGTGGACCTCTCATTCATGTAAGGAATCGAGAGAAGATTTTGATTGTGGTCCTAACTGTTTAAAGGTTTGACCAAGATGGGATTGAAATAACCCTAACTGTTTAAAGGTTTGATCGTTCAATTTGCAGACCTCTCGTTCATGGAAGGAATCGAGAGGGGATTTTGATTGTGGTCCTAACTATTTAAAGGTTTGACCAAGATGGGATTAGAATGAACTAATTATTTAAAGGTTTGATCGTTCAATTTGTGGACCACTCGTTCATGGAAGGAATGGAGAGGGGATTTTGGTTGTGGTCCTAACTATTTAAAGGTTTGACCAAGATAGGAATGAGGTGGTACAAATAATACTAGGAGTGTTGATCTGCACAAATCACTGTGTCAATATAGTGAGAGTTTCTGGTGTCAAGTTGGAAGGACTTTAACACAAAGGGGTTTGAAACTTTTAATACTGTGTCCGGACTCTAATAATGGAAGTGTTGAGTGTACAGACACAGCGGAAGTTTGAGTGGATCAAACTAGAAATAATTTTTAGTGGACCCATCGCCAATTGATTTGATCAGTGAGGGATTAAACACACCACAATTAGACCGTGGGGGTTTTGTGAGGGAAGATTGACAGGATGAAGTCATTGAATCTCATCCCGATGAAAGAGTGCTTGAGAAGTCACAGTGGGAGGGTTTTAATCATCTTAAAAATGATTAAATAGCCAGAGTGGGAGGTTCTTAATCATTCTTTATCATGATTAAGAATTTATTGGTTTCGGGTTATCCTTAAGAATACCATGTGTAATATTCTCCAGGAAATTCTCATCAAAGGTAGGGAATATTTTAGCCTTGTGTACCAGTTAGAGGTTTGGGAAATATTTTATACTCGTATACCTTGTTGGAGTATCAGGAACAGTTTAATCTCATATACATGTCGGAGGAATGGGAGAAGCAGTTTAACCTCTTATACTTATTGGAGGAGAGGGTTATCATTCGGCTTATTTCAGCGTTATGATGCCAGCGTCAACCAAGGCTTGAATGTTGTTCTTGAGAGTGAAGCAGGCATTGGTGAGATGAAGGATCCTCTTGTGGTACACACAGTACTTTGGATCCGAAGTGTTGTTAGCTTCCTCCTCATTCGTAATAGGTGACAGCTTGATTTTATTATTTTCAAGGAGGTATTTAAAAATCACTGGAACCTCTTCATCCTTGAATGAGTATTCTTTTTGGATACTCAGATCTGGAGTCATTTACTGCTTCTGAGGTTATTATTGTGATGTATGATTAGCGCCAACAGCTGCTGCAGGTGCCTTTCCCTTACCATGAGAAGAGAAATTTGAGTTTCGGGGGGGGGGGGTAGTCGTTGGTTGGCCTCTTTCAAGCTTTTTTCTTTTGAGAAAGTATTTAGCCTGTTCCCTATGAAATTTTAATTCTTTTCGTGTTATGGATGACATGACCCCCAGGGCTTCCAGCACATCAAAGGAGAGATTGTTATGGCATGTTTGCAAGATGAATTCTGTTGTGACAAGATCCTTGTAATTTATTACCTTGTTACAGAAGCATTTAACAAAGCTATCAACTGATTCACCGTCCTTTTGCTTCTAGTCAATAAGGGCTTCGATTGACACTTTAGTGTCACTGTTGAAGAAGTTGTTAAGGAACGAGCTTTCCATGTCGTCCCTGTTGTTCCTACTTCCTGGCTTGAGACGACAGTACCAATCGAAGGCAGATCCATGAAGGGTGCTAACGAATGACCGGACCATCAAGGATTCATTGTCGGAGATCACACCCAGGTAGGATTTAAAGTAAATTAGGTGTTGAGTGGGTGAGCCCTTTCCATCGAATGACATGAAGTTAATTAGATTAAACTTTGTCGAATATGGGATTAACTCCCACTCCCTTGGGTAGGGACATGGAATACCAGTCTTTTTTACCATGTGAGCAGACATTAACTCGTTGATCTTTCTCTCCAAGTCTTTTATTTTCTCGTCCCCCCCTTATTTTTCTTCGAGTGATTTCTGGGAGGAATAACTAGACCACCCCCAGCATTGTCATCTTCGGTAGGACCACCCCTAGCATTTTGATCATCAGGAGGGGTATCAGCATTAAGATTCTCATCTACGTCTGAATCGCTATCTACCTGATTAGTAGCGTTGCGACGACTAGATTTACCAATATGATTTGATAAAGCTTGAATCAGTTGATCATGCTATTCCCTTATCCGTTGCATAGTCATTTCTATTTCAAATTTAAAATTCTCTTTCTGTTTGGCCAAAGCGTCTTCAAGGATTTTGGTCATTTGTTCAGCATTGATCATGAACACCTCACAAGATTGTCCTATGCTGGACACCGTATTATCGGAATCAATCGCGAAATTAGCGTATGACATTTCATCCTCTGAGGAGTGCCCTCTATCCGGTCCAGAACGTATAGTTCCTGATCGTAACCAAGTGATGTGCTAAGATGCCTCTGAGAAAGAGTTAGGGATGTAACACCTTGTCGATTCTCCTTTATCAGCCACGTTGATGGTAACTTCTAGAAGCTTGTCATCATGACTAATAGATTTCTTCTTGTAGAAGCATCTTGATTTAGATTCAGACACTTCGGTGGAGATTCTTTCGAATACCGAGACCCTTTGTAGAGCAGTCTTAGGGCAGCTACACTCTGATAATACTACCTTGATTAACCTCTTATAAGGATAGTGAGAATCCAATTCTGGGATACTTCTCTTTTGAGATTTATTCGTAACCCCAGCCTGATAGTAGAACTTATCGACATTGTGGCCGGAGCAACCTATCGGTGGTTGGTTTGAATCCCCAGGTCTGATGTTATCAGGTAATGTAGACGTCTTCTTCTGAGGATGCGACACCTTATTAGCGTTCTTAGGAGTCACATGTTTGGGACCACACCTACGAGAACGTGAGACCTCAACGGGCTCTTAGACTTTGACACATAACTCCAAACGGGCTGTTATCAGAATTTTCCCTTCATGGGATGGCTTTGACTTGAAGGGAGTACATGTATGACCCCCAGCTTGAATAGCCACTCGGGATTCATTCACCTGACCCAAGCGTTCTTTGATCGGAAGTTTGCCTTGATTCCTATGCAAAGGACATAAGCGATCCGTGATCTTCATCTTCAATCAGGAAAGATCCACGCTACCATGGGACTTCATCAAAGGTACTAGATCAACTTGAACTGGAATAGAAGCAGATAAGGACTCAGAAATGGCCACAGGAGGTAAGGCAAGTGCCGACCAGGAAGAATTAGCTCGGCCATGGCACATGCCAGCTTGAGGTAGCTCGACCTTGGTCGAGCCACCCTTTGCTGGCTCGGCCTTGGTCAAGCTACCATTGGTTAGCTTTGTTAGACCCTAGAGAGGGGGGGGGGGGGTGATTAGGGTCTTATGCTAATCTAATCCGATTAAATACCAATTAAAACTAATTAATAAATATATTCTTGTAAGATAGATATACAAAGAGTTATGTGCAAGAATATGCAATATACACAAAGTGATATATCCTATATGATAGAAATATATGCAAGGATATATAAACAATAAGATATATCCTAACAAAGAGATATAGATAATGTCTGTGCAAGGATATAAAACTAACACAAGGGTAAACAATATGAACTAGATAGTGAATCATATAAATAATGAGCTAATGATAATGGCGACAAGAAATATAAACACAAGTATAAATAAACGCCAAAGCACACTCAAACACAAGATATGATCACGGAGTTCGGACCTTTCGTCCTACGTCTCCGCTCCCCACTCCCGGGGAGAAATCCACTATCACAACCGGGTTTTCTACGCTCACCCGAATAACGTTTACATCTCGCAGTGTTGGTTTTCAATGCTCACCGATCAACGTCACTCCTCACAATCGGTTTTATAGTTCACCGAAAACTTCACAACACACTCGGTTTTCTAGCTCACCGAAAACCTTACAACACTCACAATTTAACAAATATAAATTCGTTCTCTACAATAGATGAGAACACAATTAAGCACAACTCAAAGTTACAAACTCTCACCACCCAATTATACTATGTATGTAAATACTAAAAGCTCAATGTGGGTGTGTGTAACAATGAGTAAATAAAATCAATTCAACTAAACTCAAGTATAAAATCTAGCTTAAGAGCAATGATAATCAAACAAGTATATAAATATAAAGCTAGAGTTTGAGTTTAGAAAACTTCTCAATTGATAACAAGATGGAGAGATGGAGATTGAAGCCCAAACTAGAAGATAATCTCCTCCACTTGTGAAAACTTCTTTACAAACAAAACAAACCCTTAAACACACTTAAACCCTTGTTTAAACTTGTTTAAAAACTTCTTTTCATTAGTCAAACAAAAAGATCAGCAATGGGGTATTTATACCCTCTAAAAATCTCAGCCAAAACCTCAAAACAAATGACAGAAAAGTCCCCAGAAGACAGCTCAGAAAAATAGCCGTTAGTGTCTAACGGATCTATTGGCAGTCGATCGAAAATATTCGCGGTCGACTGCGAAGAACGAAAGATTCGAGGAACTGTTCTGGACAGTCGTCGGTCGACCGGTGCGGTCGACGGATGGAGCTCTCGGTCGACCGACAAACTCTCTGTCGCACACTGACGGCTGAACATATGAGCGGTCGACCGGTTCGGTCGACCGATAACTGATACTTCAGAAAACTGGTTCTGAAAACTGTTTTTTTGATTTTAAAACCCTATTTAAAAATATCAAATAAATTCCAAAAATGTAAAACTTTGGGGAATGATTGTAGACATGATAATAAACATGCTACAATGACTGGTTTCGAAAAAGGACTTCCCAAATGAAAAATATCATCATTTTACAAAATAGTCCAAAACATGAAAATGTAAACATATGGGTTTGATGTTTTGACCTAAACCAACTTTT
>BQKN01052490.1:0-10969 GCA_022839385.1 Asparagus kiusianus | reverse complement strand
CCCTTTTAGTGCTACGATATTGAATACGTAGACTTCGTCTTTCTCCTGTGAAAAGACTAAACAGCAACGTGTATTAGACGTTGACTTAGGATTTTTGGCAAATCCTCAGCCTTCAACGGATTTGACGTGCTCTTACTGATTACCGTTTGATCGGGCTTACATGCGAATTGTTTAAATCCGTTCCGCATGTGACGTTGTGCTAAAGGAATAAACTCCTTTAGACTTTGTGCTATGATGTTGAATACATAGACTTTACCATTTGTTACGGGAATAGGTTACCCGGCGACGCGTGTTAGGCGTTGACTTTAGGATTTTTGGCTAACCCCCAGCCTTCAACGGATTTGATTAGCCTTTACCGACTACCGTTTGAGTCGGGCTAGCATGCGGATTGTTTTAGTCCGTTCCGCATGTGACGTTGTGCTAAAGGAATGAACTCCCTTAGACTTTGTGCTACAACTTCGAATATGTAGACTTCGCCATTGTTGTGGGAATAGGCTACCCAGCAACGTGTATTAGACGTTGGCTTATCCCTACTTAGGCTTCGGGATAAAATTCCCCAGGTTTAGATCCTGGTGCCTTTTTCAATCGGCGAAAGACTAAACCGGCGACGCGTGTTAGGCGTCGGCATATCCTTTCTTAGGATTCAGGATGAAATTCCCCATGCGTGTGAGGCATGGATTTTGGTGTTATTAATAACAACCTGCCACAATGTTGAATATGTGGGCGAGTGTTCTTTTTAATGGTTAAGAACTAACCGGCAGCGCGTGTTAGGCGCGGACTTATCCTTGTTTAGGTTTCAGGATAAAATACCCCAGAATCGAACTCTGGTGTCTTCTTCTGCGGAGAAAGACTAAACCAGCAGCGCGTGTTAGGCGCAGACTTATCCCTGCTTAGATTTCGGGATAAAATACCTAGAATGAATCCTAAATTCTTGGGAAAGGATTGGTGTGGGAAAGAAGAATTTTATATTCTATTCCTAGTTGGAAAGGAGACTCGAGGTAGGATCTCCACCCTCAGAATCCGGAAAGGTGAAACTGAGAGTGGGATCTCCACTCCGAGAATCAAAGAGATTCGGATAACCCTAACTATAGAAAGGTTTGATTACCGAGGTAAAGATGAATTTCTCGTTTATCGAGAGTGAATTGTGGTTTTGGTCCTAACTGTAGGAAGGTTTGACCAAGCGAGAGTTTGAGGTGATCCTAACTGTAGGAAGGTTTGATCACTCAATTTGAAAGTGGACCTCTCGTTCATTGAAGGAATCGAGAGGGGATTTTGGTTTTGGCCCTAACTGTAGGAAGGTTTGACCAAGCTGGAGCTTGAGATGACCCTAACTGTAGGAAGGTTTGATCACTCGATTTTGAAGCGGACCTCTCGTTCATTGGAGGAATCGAGAGGGGATTTTGCTTTTGGCCCTAACTGTAGGAAGGTTTGACCAAGTGGGGGGTTAAGACGATCCTAACTGTAAGAAGGTTTGATCGCTTGATTTGTGGACCTCTCGTTCATTGAAGGACTCGAGAGGGGATTTTGGTTTTGGTCCTAACTGTAGGAAGGTTTGACCAAGTGAAAAGTGAGAGTAAGAGTACAAATCATTGTAGGAATGTTGATTCGTACAAATCACTCGGAAGGGGATCCCTGATGTTAAGTGATAAGGACTTAACACAAAGGGTTTTGACAATTCGTCAATGATTGATAGATCATAATTCTAAGCATTAAGAGTTTAGTGCTTATCACTTTATTCATCATGACTGGGTTATCCCTAAGAATATTACATTTAACATTCTTCCGGGAACTTCCCGTTACCTGAATTATCCAACCCCAGCTTTCTTTACAAAACTGGGTGTATCATTGAATTAGATGCACGATCGGGTTATCCTTAAGAACACCACACATGACACTCTCCAGGAACTTTCCGTGGAAATAGTTTAGACTCATATACCTATTGGAGTATCAGGGAGCAGTTTAACCTCTTATACCGGTCGGAGGATTGAGAAGTAGTTTATACTCGTATACTCTTCGGAGTGTAGGAAGCAGTTTATACTCTTATACCGGTCGGAGTTTCAGGAAGCAGTTTATACTCTTATACCGGTCAGAGTTTCAGGAAGCAGTTTATATTCTTATACCGGTCGGAGTTATGCCGTCTTCAACTAGCTCACTCTAGCATTATGACACCGGCTTCAACCAAGATCTGGATGCTATTCTTGAGTGTAAAGCACGCCTTGGTTGGGTGAAGGATCCTCCTGTGGTATGCGCAGTACTTCAGATCCGCAATATCGTCAGCTTCCTCCTGATTCGTGATCGGTGGGAGCTTGATCTTGTTATTGTCAAGGAGGGATTTCAAGATGGCTGGAACATCTTCGTCCTTGAAGGAGTACTCTTTTTGAGGCCTCTGATCCGAAGTCTTTTGCTGTCTCCGGGACTGCTGTTGCGATATTTGATTAGCATCGACAGTCGTTGTGAGTGTCTTTCCTTTACCACGGGAGGCGAAGTTCGAGTTCGGAGGATTTGTCGTCGATTGACTCCTCTCGGCCTTCTTCCTTCGGAAGAAGCGTTCGGCTTGTTCCCCTCGGACCTTCAAGTCTTTCCAAGTATCAGACGGTGCTGTCCCCATTGCTTCCAACACGTCCAATGCGAGGTTGTTGTGGCAAGTCTGGAGAATGAACTCCTCGGTGATCGGGTCCCGGCAATTTAACGCTTTGTTCCAGAATCTCTTGACGAAGGTTTCGACCGGTTCCCCGTCCTTTTGCTTCTCGTCGAGCAACGTTCCGATGGATATCTCTGTGTCATCATCGAAGAAATTAGCGAGGAATTTTGTCTCCATGTCGTCCCAGCTATTCACGCTTCCTGGCTTGAGGCAGCGATACCAATCGAAGGTGGCTCCGCGAAGAGTGCCAACGAATGACCGCACCATCAGAGGCTCATTGCCGGAGATAACACCCCGGTGTGATTTGAAATAAATCAAATGCTGAGTGGGGGAACCCTTCCCATCGAACGGCGTGAAGTTGATTAGACTAAACTTCGCCGGATAGGGGATTGATTCCCACTCTCTTGGGTATGGACAAGGAATACCCGTCTTCTTCACCTCTTGAGTGGACATCAACGTATTTATTTTGCTCTCGAGGTTTTTGATCTTCAAGTTTTCACTTGTATCTTCGTTGGCATCCTCGTTTCCACCCCCTGCATTGATGGGAGGATCATTGGCATTGCGAGTTTCATTTGCACCCGTGTCCTCATCTTCCAGATTGTTCTGGTTATGACGACTTGGTTCGCCTTGTTGGTTCCTCAATGCCTGGATTTGTTGGTCATGCATCTCTTTCATAGTCTGCATGGCCATCTGCATCTCGAGCCTGAAGCTCTCCTGTTGTTTGGCCATGGCTTCTTCGAGCATCTTGGCCACTTGTTCCGCGCTTATCATGAATGACTCGCGGGGTTCTCCTTCGTTGGATACGGTGTTGTCAGACGCAACCGCAGAGCAGGCATCCGATTCCTCATCTTCTGAAGGTGGTCTTATCCGAACCCTCCCATAAGTTCTTCGTGAGATGGCTCCGGACTGTAGACGGGTTAGACGCCGGGATGCTTTCAGAATCGACTCGAGATCATCCCGCGTCGATGTCCTTTTGCTGGTCATGTTAGCGGTGACCCTTGGAAATTCTCCATCTTCAACCACCGCTCTCCTTCGTCATAAATGCCTAGGCCTTGGCTTTGGCGTTTCAGTGCTGAGCCTTTCGAACACCGAAACTCTTTCAGGGACTGTATTGTTGCATCTGCATTCAGACAATACTGCCCGAATAAGTTTGGAACAGGGGCATTGAGTCTCGAGCCTACGAGGACTTCTCTTTCTGGCTCTGCTCGTACCCCCAGCACGATAGTACAGCTCATCCGTATGAAGGTCGGAGCAACCTATCGCGTGTTGGCACGACTTCTCAGGTATAACGTCATCGTCATCAGACGACAACGTTTCCTTCTGAGGATGAATCGCCTTCTTCGGGCTTTCAAGAGTCACACGCCTTGAAACACGCCTTTGTGAGCACGAGTTCTCAGCGGGCTCCTGGACTTCAATGCGCAAGTTGGCGCGTGCGGTAGCCTTGAACTCCTTGTCATGCTGAAAGTGATGGCGACCCCCAGCATGTTGAGTCGTTCGGGGCTTCTTCATCGGGCCCAAACGCTCTTGAACTAGAGTTTTACATCGTCCATCGGGAAGTGGGCCGAGGCGCTCCAAAACTGATTTCTTTCTCCGGGGTGATTCTGCATGACCTCCCGGAGTAGCCATGGGATTTGTCGGCGACTTCGCTTGGTTCGCCGGAGGTTGAACCTGCTTCAGAGGTTGCAAAGGTTGCTCTTTGGCCTGAATCGCCACTTCGGATTTCGGCCTCCACACTTTGCGGGTTGGTGGCGGTTTCTTTGTCACCTCATTCTGAAGCTTTCTACGGGCTTCTTCAGCTTGAGCCTGTGCCTGCGCTGATAGTGCACGGCGCTTGCGAATGCGCTCCTCCAGCGTTGAACGGTTCCGTTTGACACAGACCCATTGCATTGTTGGCGGCTTGGAGGAACCACCATTCATCTGTTGTTGTGGCTGCTTGCCTCTTCTGTTTTTCAGCTCCGCCTTGTAGCGGACTCCGTCAACAGACTCCATTGCCTTTGCGAATTGTTTCGCGAGGCGTTGACGTTGCCTTTGGCGGGCTCTCTTCGAGAGAGTCACCACGCCCTCGGCAACGGAAGATTCGGCCAGAGTAGATCTGACCTGGTTGGAAGTTGGAGAAATCTCACCCAATGCAGCTTCGGCATCCAGCGGGGCGAGATCTTCGTTGGTGTTTTCAACATCTTCGTACCAACGAGTCTTTCTCCTGGAGGAGAACTTCTTGGACTTGCGGGGGAGGTTGATCCGGACGAGGACGACAAGTACGCCTCAAACTTTTGCTGATCGAACTCGTATTCGACCTCTTCCACGACCGGGATTGAGATCCGCGGCTGCGATGCAACGATCTCGTCAGCGAGATCGGTGGCTCCCACTGTGGTCGCCAGATTGTTCGCGGGAAAAATCAAATCTTTCTTCATTGCTGATTCTGTTACACTATTAAATAACAACTTTTTGCGTTACAAAGATCCGGTCTTTTTATAAGATCCGGTTACAATGAAAATCAAAATAAAAGAAAAGAAAGATTACAACTTTGTTTCCTTGTTTGTCGAACAAATCGCGTGCTCCTGTTTTGCGGTCGCTCGCTTTGTGGATTGTTTGCCTGCGCCGGGGTTGTTTGCCGTGGACCACCGCGAGATCTAGATCCGGTCGGATCTACGCAGTATAACGGGTATTATTCCACCAAGGGAGATAATAGCCGGAGGGATTGTTTCACCAAGGAAACAACCGCTCGAACCTCGGGATCAAAGAAACAAGCTTTGATCTGGTGTTTAACCACGTAGATCTGGGATCCGGTCCTCTCGAACTCCTGCCTTATTTGGCGTTGATGATCGCCGAGCACCAGATCCGGATGAGCAAGTCTTCGAAGTCTTAAAGTTTGAATCTTGTTTAGATCTGAGATTTCAATCCTGCAGGGCTTCGCCTCCTCAAAAATCCAACCTCTGAAAATGAACACAAGCCCCTCTATTTATAGCCTCTCACTGTGCTCGTATGCACGTGTACACAACACACAAGGGGGGGGGGCAATTGCCGGCCACCTCAAGGTGGCTCGGCTCATGCCGAGCCACCCTGAGGTGGCTCGACCTTGGCCGAGCCACCCTAGGGTGGCTCGGCTTAGGCCGAGCCACCTTGGGGTGGCTCGGTTTAGGCCGAGTCCCCTCCCCGGGTGTTGTGTTCGCCGTCTTTCGGTTGTTTCTTTGTCCGCGATTCGATTCGCTGTTGATTTGGACTCTGATTCGGTTGTGTGGTTGACTTGGTCCTGAATGGATTCGTTGATCCGATCCCTGATTTGGCAGTAAACCCACTTCTGAGTTCGAGTCCGAAGCTGATTTCGATTTGGTCGTGATTCATCCGAGTCCATTCTTGGTTGGAAGACTCATTGACTCCCCGAACCGTTGGATTGATTCTGCACGTGAATGGATGCATTCCGTTGTTTGCGTGCGATTCGTTGACCTCATCGCCTCATTAACCTGCTCCGTTGATTGTTGTTTGGCTTCGGTGTTTGTGGGCTAATGGTTGTGCTTGGATACGTCGTCCGATGGTCGGTTCTGTCGAATCAGCGTCGTCGAGCTGTGTCACGGGACCTATAGGCAGTTTTATACGCCTACAAATACCCCCTCCAAAGTATTTCAGTCTCGTTCTTTTATAGAAGAGTCTAGAATACTTTGGACGTGATTGTCCCAACCTTCAGTCGGTATAATGGGATATTAGAATGGCTTCTGTTCTGGATTCCTTCAATTCCTTTAGGCTATTCGGTGCTTTGTCGAACGCCTGTGAGGATTCCGGTGCTGCATTTATTGTCTGACCGTTGTCGGAATTTTGAACTTGAAGTCGATTTTTGATTTCTTGATTTTTAGCTCGAGTTGGTTGCTTCAACATAGAACTGATCATCGATTGACGACATTGAATCTTTATTTACAACGCGTTGTCTGGCGTTTGAGCTTCTTTGTGACGCGTTGTCCGGCGTCCAGGCTACATTGCGACGTATTGTTCGACGTCCGACACAGTTTATACTCGTACGTCTTCTGGAGTATACACAGTTTAAGCTCTTAAGGAGTTAGAGCGTGGCGGATACTTGAGTCATGAGACCAATCCATAGAATTGATGCGTCAATGACTCGTACTTATAGAATTTTTGGCAAATTCCCAGCCATCAACAGGTTTGATTAGCCTTTACCGACTACCGTTTGCGTCGGGCTAGCATGCGGATTGTTTAAATCCGTTCCGCATGTGACGTTGTGCTAAAAGAGTTAGCCCTTTTAGTGCTACGATATTGAATACGTAGACTTCGTCTTTCTCCTGTGAAAAGACTAAACAGCAACGTGTATTAGACGTTGACTTAGGATTTTTGGCAAATCCTCAGCCTTCAACGGATTTGACGTGCTCTTACTGATTACCGTTTGATCGGGCTTACATGCGAATTGTTTAAATCCGTTCCGCATGTGACGTTGTGCTAAAGGAATAAACTCCTTTAGACTTTGTGCTATGATGTTGAATACATAGACTTTACCATTTGTTACGGGAATAGGTTACCCGGCGACGCGTGTTAGGCGTTGACTTTAGGATTTTTGGCTAACCCCCAGCCTTCAACGGATTTGATTAGCCTTTACCGACTACCGTTTGAGTCGGGCTAGCATGCGGATTGTTTTAGTCCGTTCCGCATGTGACGTTGTGCTAAAGGAATGAACTCCCTTAGACTTTGTGCTACAACTTCGAATATGTAGACTTCGCCATTGTTGTGGGAATAGGCTACCCAGCAACGTGTATTAGACGTTGGCTTATCCCTACTTAGGCTTCGGGATAAAATTCCCCAGGTTTAGATCCTGGTGCCTTTTTCAATCGGCGAAAGACTAAACCGGCGACGCGTGTTAGGCGTCGGCATATCCTTTCTTAGGATTCAGGATGAAATTCCCCATGCGTGTGAGGCATGGATTTTGGTGTTATTAATAACAACCTGCCACAATGTTGAATATGTGGGCGAGTGTTCTTTTTAATGGTTAAGAACTAACCGGCAGCGCGTGTTAGGCGCGGACTTATCCTTGTTTAGGTTTCAGGATAAAATACCCCAGAATCGAACTCTGGTGTCTTCTTCTGCGGAGAAAGACTAAACCAGCAGCGCGTGTTAGGCGCAGACTTATCCCTGCTTAGATTTCGGGATAAAATACCTAGAATGAATCCTAAATTCTTGGGAAAGGATTGGTGTGGGAAAGAAGAATTTTATATTCTATTCCTAGTTGGAAAGGAGACTCGAGGTAGGATCTCCACCCTCAGAATCCGGAAAGGTGAAACTGAGAGTGGGATCTCCACTCCGAGAATCAAAGAGATTCGGATAACCCTAACTATAGAAAGGTTTGATTACCGAGGTAAAGATGAATTTCTCGTTTATCGAGAGTGAATTGTGGTTTTGGTCCTAACTGTAGGAAGGTTTGACCAAGCGAGAGTTTGAGGTGATCCTAACTGTAGGAAGGTTTGATCACTCAATTTGAAAGTGGACCTCTCGTTCATTGAAGGAATCGAGAGGGGATTTTGGTTTTGGCCCTAACTGTAGGAAGGTTTGACCAAGCTGGAGCTTGAGATGACCCTAACTGTAGGAAGGTTTGATCACTCGATTTTGAAGCGGACCTCTCGTTCATTGGAGGAATCGAGAGGGGATTTTGCTTTTGGCCCTAACTGTAGGAAGGTTTGACCAAGTGGGGGGTTAAGACGATCCTAACTGTAAGAAGGTTTGATCGCTTGATTTGTGGACCTCTCGTTCATTGAAGGACTCGAGAGGGGATTTTGGTTTTGGTCCTAACTGTAGGAAGGTTTGACCAAGTGAAAAGTGAGAGTAAGAGTACAAATCATTGTAGGAATGTTGATTCGTACAAATCACTCGGAAGGGGATCCCTGATGTTAAGTGATAAGGACTTAACACAAAGGGTTTTGACAATTCGTCAATGATTGATAGATCATAATTCTAAGCATTAAGAGTTTAGTGCTTATCACTTTATTCATCATGACTGGGTTATCCCTAAGAATATTACATTTAACATTCTTCCGGGAACTTCCCGTTACCTGAATTATCCAACCCCAGCTTTCTTTACAAAACTGGGTGTATCATTGAATTAGATGCACGATCGGGTTATCCTTAAGAACACCACACATGACACTCTCCAGGAACTTTCCGTGGAAATAGTTTAGACTCATATACCTATTGGAGTATCAGGGAGCAGTTTAACCTCTTATACCGGTCGGAGGATTGAGAAGTAGTTTATACTCGTATACTCTTCGGAGTGTAGGAAGCAGTTTATACTCTTATACCGGTCGGAGTTTCAGGAAGCAGTTTATACTCTTATACCGGTCAGAGTTTCAGGAAGCAGTTTATATTCTTATACCGGTCGGAGTTATGCCGTCTTCAACTAGCTCACTCTAGCATTATGACACCGGCTTCAACCAAGATCTGGATGCTATTCTTGAGTGTAAAGCACGCCTTGGTTGGGTGAAGGATCCTCCTGTGGTATGCGCAGTACTTCAGATCCGCAATATCGTCAGCTTCCTCCTGATTCGTGATCGGTGGGAGCTTGATCTTGTTATTGTCAAGGAGGGATTTCAAGATGGCTGGAACATCTTCGTCCTTGAAGGAGTACTCTTTTTGAGGCCTCTGATCCGAAGTCTTTTGCTGTCTCCGGGACTGCTGTTGCGATATTTGATTAGCATCGACAGTCGTTGTGAGTGTCTTTCCTTTACCACGGGAGGCGAAGTTCGAGTTCGGAGGATTTGTCGTCGATTGACTCCTCTCGGCCTTCTTCCTTCGGAAGAAGCGTTCGGCTTGTTCCCCTCGGACCTTCAAGTCTTTCCAAGTATCAGACGGTGCTGTCCCCATTGCTTCCAACACGTCCAATGCGAGGTTGTTGTGGCAAGTCTGGAGAATGAACTCCTCGGTGATCGGGTCCCGGCAATTTAACGCTTTGTTCCAGAATCTCTTGACGAAGGTTTCGACCGGTTCCCCGTCCTTTTGCTTCTCGTCGAGCAACGTTCCGATGGATATCTCTGTGTCATCATCGAAGAAATTAGCGAGGAATTTTGTCTCCATGTCGTCCCAGCTATTCACGCTTCCTGGCTTGAGGCAGCGATACCAATCGAAGGTGGCTCCGCGAAGAGTGCCAACGAATGACCGCACCATCAGAGGCTCATTGCCGGAGATAACACCCCGGTGTGATTTGAAATAAATCAAATGCTGAGTGGGGGAACCCTTCCCATCGAACGGCGTGAAGTTGATTAGACTAAACTTCGCCGGATAGGGGATTGATTCCCACTCTCTTGGGTATGGACAAGGAATACCCGTCTTCTTCACCTCTTGAGTGGACATCAACGTATTTATTTTGCTCTCGAGGTTTTTGATCTTCAAGTTTTCACTTGTATCTTCGTTGGCATCCTCGTTTCCACCCCCTGCATTGATGGGAGGATCATTGGCATTGCGAGTTTCATTTGCACCCGTGTCCTCATCTTCCAGATTGTTCTGGTTATGACGACTTGGTTCGCCTTGTTGGTTCCTCAATGCCTGGATTTGTTGGTCATGCATCTCTTTCATAGTCTGCATGGCCATCTGCATCTCGAGCCTGAAGCTCTCCTGTTGTTTGGCCATGGCTTCTTCGAGCATCTTGGCCACTTGTTCCGCGCTTATCATGAATGACTCGCGGGGTTCTCCTTCGTTGGATACGGTGTTGTCAGACGCAACCGCAGAGCAGGCATCCGATTCCTCATCTTCTGAAGGTGGTCTTATCCGAACCCTCCCATAAGTTCTTCGTGAGATGGCTCCGGACTGTAGACGGGTTAGACGCCGGGATGCTTTCAGAATCGACTCGAGATCATCCCGCGTCGATGTCCTTTTGCTGGTCATGTTAGCGGTGACCCTTGGAAATTCTCCATCTTCAACCACCGCTCTCCTTCGTCATAAATGCCTAGGCCTTGGCTTTGGCGTTTCAGTGCTGAGCCTTTCGAACACCGAAACTCTTTCAGGGACTGTATTGTTGCATCTGCATTCAGACAATACTGCCCGAATAAGTTTGGAACAGGGGCATTGAGTCTCGAGCCTACGAGGACTTCTCTTTCTGGCTCTGCTCGTACCCCCAGCACGATAGTACAGCTCATCCGTATGAAGGTCGGAGCAACCTATCGCGTGTTGGCACGACTTCTCAGGTATAACGTCATCGTCATCAGACGACAACGTTTCCTTCTGAGGATGAATCGCCTTCTTCGGGCTTTCAAGAGTCACACGCCTTGAAACACGCCTTTGTGAGCACGAGTTCTCAGCGGGCTCCTGGACTTCAATGCGCAAGTTGGCGCGTGCGGTAGCCTT
>BQKN01052486.1:858-17143 GCA_022839385.1 Asparagus kiusianus | reverse complement strand
GACCAAGTCTCCTTCTTTGAAGCTTCTTTGGCGAACCCTTTTGTCAAAAGCCCTGGATATCCTAGCCTGGTAGAACTCGATGTGTTGTTGAGCTTCCAAGCGCTTTTCGTCCAGCCTTTCGAGTTCCTCGAGCCGCTTCTGATGCTGCTCTTCGGTCGTCATCTCCGTTGCGAGAGCGATCCGAAGGGAGGGAATTTGAATCTCCAACGGTAGCACAGCTTCGCATCCGTAAACCAACGAATATGGAGTAGCTCTCGTAGGTGTGCGTATGGTAGTGCGATAAGCCCAGAGTGCTTCTCCGAGTTTATCGTCCCAATCTCGCTTGTTGGTTTTCACAAGTTTTGATAAGATCTTGATGATCGTCTTGTTGAAAGCCTCAGCTAATCCGTTAGCGGCAGGGTAATAAGGTGTTGACGAAACATCTTGGATCTTGAACTTGTCACAGAACCGGATGAAGGCATTGTTTATGAATTGCGGACCATTGTCATGAATGATCTGCCTCGGCACGCCATGTCGGTATATGACGTGATGCTTGATGAAGTTGATGACGTTGTTCGTCTTTACTTCTTTAAGCGGAATGGCTTCAGCCCACTTTGAAAAGTAGTCGGTGATAGCGAGGATGAATCGATCACCTTTTACTGAAGGAGGGAAGATAGGACCGACAATGTCCATACCCCATGTCTCGAATGGCCAGGACGTGGTTGACGTGTGTAACCGCTCCGGTGGTTGGTGCATATAGTTTGCATGTACTTGACAAGCGTGACATTCTCGAGCGTACTCAATCGCGTCACGAACCATTGTTGGCCAGAAATATCCCATTCTTCTAATTCGATCATACAGCTTGGGACCAGGCTGATGCGCACCGCATTCTCCTTCATGTGCTTCCTTAAGAACTTCTTTTGCTTCTTCATTCGAAAGGCATCGGAGAAGCAAGTCATCGTACCCCCGGCGATATAGCGTACGGGTCTCGGTATTGTAAAAGAACCGTGGTGCTCTTCGGCGGATAGATTCTTTTTCTTTTGCGTCCTCTGGTAAAATGCCGTATTGGACGTAATCAATAATGGGAAAGCGCTAATCTCGGGACTCGGACCCGATTTGGGTTGAGTTCACCTCTTTAGCGTTCTCGTTTTTATCATCCTCCTCTTCAATATCCATATCGTATATGGGTACGCAGAGTTGGTGTGATCTTACTGTGACTAGCAGTTCAGTTTCGGGCGGTTGCGCGAGTGATACTGCTAGTACTGCCAGTGCATCTGCATAAGCGTTTTGAAGACGCGGGATGTATTCAATGTAAAATTCTTCAAAAGAATCTGCCACTCTGATGGCCTCCTGGTGGTATGGAATCAGATCTGGGTTTCTGACTTCATATTCCCCACGAACTTGGTTGACAATTAGTTGAGAATCCCCAAAGGCTTCGAGATATTCGACCCCCAGCTCTTTGGCAAAACTGAGTCCTATGAGGAGTGCGTTATACTCGGCTACGTTGTTAGAGCATGGACTCGTCAGCGAATAAGCTCGAGGCATCACGTGCTTCCCTGGGGAAACTAAGACAACTCCAACTCCAGAAGTGACCTTAGGGCATCCCGGGGTTACTGCTTTATTGACTGCTCTCGAGGCACCATCAAAATATAACTGCCATACTTGTTGGTGTGACGTGGTATTAACCTCGTGGGTTTCATCTGGCAAGTCATCGTATACTTCTACCGTATCTGTTGTCGGGCTTGCCGCCAAAAGATCACAAATCGCCTGTCCTTTGACCGACTTCTGCTGTTTGAAGTGTAGATCATATTGGGATAAGAGAAGGGCCCACTTTGCCAACCGCCAATTCATCGAACCTGGTTGAGTCATGAACACCCGTACCGGATTAACATTAGCGATGACGTAAATCGTCTGGCCAACTAAGTAATGTCGCATCTTTTGCACCGCAAACACCAATGCGAGACATTCTTTCTCGATCATCGGGTATCGAGACTTGGCGCCTATCAAGGTCCGACTTAGATAATAGACTGCCTGTTCGTGACCATTATCATCGTCTTGTGCTAATAAAGCACTTATCGAATGGTTCATCGCCTTGATATAAATCAAGAACGGTTTACCTGATTTTGGTGCAACAAGAACAGGTGGATTCATTAGATATGCCTTGATATCTTCGAATGCCTTCTGGCAAGCATCGTCCCAAATAAACGATACGCCTTTCTTGTTTAGCTTCGAAAATGGTTGGCACTTCCCAGAAAGATTTGAAATGAATCTCCGAATATACGCCAGACGCCCTTGCAATCCTCTGAGTTCCCTTAGATTCTTCGGGGGTTGCAACTCATTTATCGCCTTTACCTTGTCTGGGTCGATGTGTATACCCTTAGTGGTGATGACGAATCCAAGAAATTTTCCGCTGGACATTCCGAGGAAGGATTTTGTGGGATTCATCTTCAATTGATGGCTCCACATGAGATCAAACATCGTTCTCAGGTCTTTGATGTGATCTTCTTTGTTGCGGCTTTTTACCACTAAATCATCAACGTAGCATTCAACTGTTTTCCTGAGGTGTTTCTGGAAAATCTTAGTCATTGCTCGTTGGTACGTGGTACCTGCATTCTTTAGACCAAACGGCATCACCGTGTAGCAGAAGGTACCGAGGGGCGTTCTGAATGCCGTATGTTTTTCATCATCCGGGTGCATCTTGATTTGATTATACCCTGAAAAGCCGTCCATGAAGGACATTCTTTCGAATCCGCACGTATTGTCGATAATGACGTCCGTGATTGGGAGAGGAAAATCATCCTTTGGACATGCTTCATTCAGATTCCTAAAGTCGATGCAAATCCTGATTTTGCCATTTTTCTTCATGACTGGAACGATGTTGGCTAACCAGTCTGGATGTTGTTCTTCCCGAATAAATCCTGAGTCGATCAACTTTTTAACTTCAGCCTCGATGGCTTCCATGATCTGCGGACGAAACCGTCTTTGCTGTTGCTTGACAGGTTTGGCATCCGGTTTGATGTCGAGGCGGTGCATTGCCACATTGGGATCGAGCCCTGGCATGTCTTCGTAGTTCCAGGCGAAGACGTCGATATATTCTCTGATCAAGGCAATTAATTCCTCCTTTTCATCTGATGGGAGACTACCACTGATGAATATGGGCTTTGGATTGGCTTCATCACCCATATTGATTTGGACTACCTCGTCTTCGGTGGGTGGCTCTCTCTGTTCGAACCTATCACCATATTGCATGTTCAGGTGATGAACCCATGGGTCCTCCCACGTTTGCATTTGATCGTCGTCCTCCATTGTAGATGGATCGGCCGTAGTCATGTTCGACATTAAGGCCTTGAACGTCTCTCCCAAACTTGTGTCGGAATCTTCAGCTGACGAATCTGGCAAGTATCGATCCTTGGCTTTGTTAGCAATTTGATCTATGATTTGCCAGCCACATTCGTCATCTGACGAAACGTAGCCTAAGCCCCTCTTGTGACGATAATAGCCCTCCGGTTTACCCTTTGGTACGTATGCCGCTTTGACTGGGACACGGGAACCTCGATCGAAGTATAGACCTTCTCCGAGTGTGAAATCATATCCTTGTCTTTCCATGAGCTTGCGCGCTTCTGGACTGTACTTAGATAAATATAAACCGGATTTGTCACCATCCTCATCCTCTCTTAGGAAATGATCTGGCACCGGAAGATTTTCTCCTTTACCGAAAATCACTTCTTTTTGTCCCCCTATTTTGGCAGGAATAATTTGAGTTGTTCCGAAAGAGTGTTGGAGACGCTTCTTCGTTACATACGACGATCGGAGCGGCATACATAATTCGGGATTATCATACAATCCCTTTATCGCATCATCAAAAGACAAGGAGTACTCTAAACCATTATTTATTTCAGGTTCGGCAAGTTGCCAGTTACAACCGCCATCTGACGACTGTTCGTCGTCGAGATTAATTACAAAGGGTACAATGTCATTAAAAACAAAACCACCATTGTAATCGAATCCGGCTTCGGAATCAGCTTCTTCTCCGCTGTCCGTGCCTTGGATCGATGGTTCCGTGTCGGATTCATTACCATAAAGGAGAGAATCTGTGAAATAATTCTCATACCCTTTGAATGGTTGCTTATCCGCGACCACCGTCCTAACTCTTCCATCAGTGTCGACATATTTCAAACACTGATGTAGAGTGGAGGGGACTATAACGTTACTATGGATCCAAGGCCGACCCAATAGTAAGTTATAGGATGTCTCAGCATCAATCACGTAGCACGTGACCTCCGTCTTTAAATCGCCCATTTGGCACTTTATCCGGATTTTACCCAAAGGTCTTGACCCGCTGGTATTGAATCCGTAAATGACCGTGCCTGTTGACGCCAACTTGCTGATTGGGATGCCCAGGCTGTGTATTAGGCGAAGCGGCATAATACTCACAGCGGAACCCAGATCTACTTGGATCCGGTTGACTTCGCTGGAGCCAATATAGCCAACGAAGTACAAGGGCCGATCGTGGTTTGAATTCTTCGTCTGCATATCCTCTTTGGTGAAGGTGATGCAGGGAATGTTCTTAGATGCCACATTGCACTGTTGGGCTAGCATATCCAATTCTTCAGGAACTGGTTTGACCCTTGTGAGGAACACTTCTGAATCTGCCAGGGCTTCCTGCAAGGCTTCTCTAGTCTCTTTGGATAACCGCAGCAGCTCGTACAATGTTATCCGCGCTGGAATGTTGGCTAGCTGAGCCATAATGTCGAAGGTACGAGGGTTTTTTGAACTCTCCGGTTTGTCTTTTCCAATCAGACGACTGAAACGAGACTGCTTCGGATTCTGTACCTCCTCGGGCCTCTTTTCCTTCTGTTTGTCAACCGGCTGTCGTCGAACATCTTCAGCCGGTTTGGGAATTGGGATCACCCCCATCTCTGTGATAGTCTTGGCTGGTCCCTGTTTTGTCACTCCTAGCTTAGCTGCTTGTTCATTATGTGACGGATAGTTGAAGTGGTACTGATTCCCACTTCGGGTCGCAAAGACCTCCTGTTCCTCGTCGGAGAGTGGAAAAGCGGTGATCCTTTCATCATCTTCACCCGGGATAGCAGAGACTCCATAACAAGACTTCCCTTTCCCTTTAGACTTCTTCTTGGATGACGATCCAGCCCATTGTTCATCTTCAATTAGGTCGGGATGCACCCAGAGAATTTCACCGTTTGGAGCTGTGTGTGGCACGAGTCCCTTTTGGCGCTGTCCGTGCGGATCGTCGTTCACCGTCTTCATCCCGACTTTGGTGACGCGCTTAGGCTGGAACCAATCTGTAGGCACCGATCCAAAACTGATGGACACCGCGTTCGCTCCCACATTTTTGGCCGGTTTCGGAGTTATGACTCCTACATCGATCAAGGCCTGGATCTTGTCCTTGAGGTGGTAGCAGGACTTCGTAGGGTGATGAACCGCTCTGTGATACGCGCAGTACCTCGGGTCTGTCACCTTGGTGGCTCCTTCATGATCCACAATCGCAGGCAGCTGGATTTTGTTGTTCTCCAACAGATATTTGAAGATGCCGGGAACTTCGTCATTTTTGAAGGAGTAGACTTTGGGAAACCTCGGCTCCGAAGACTTTTGCTTCTGAGGCCGTTGCTGCCAATGGGGCTGCGATTGCTGTGGAGCTCGCTGCTGTTGCTGCTGCTGTTGCTGTTGCTGAGGTTGTAATTGAAAGGTTTGGTTAGCATCAACAGCGTTAACCTGAGCTTTACCTTTTCCCTTCTGATTGAAGTTCTGCTTTGGAGGATTTGTAGCCGGTTGGCCTCTTTCCGCCTTCTTCCTCCTGAGGAATCGCTCAGCTTGCTCGCCTCGGACCTTCAAGTCCTTCCATGTCTTGGACGGAGCTGTGCCCATTGCTTCCAAAACATCCAGCGAGAGGTTGTTGTGGCAGGTTTGGAGGATGAACTCCTCGCTGATAGGGTCCCGACAATTCATCGCCTTATTCCGGAACCTTTTGACGAAGACCTCGACTAATTCTCCGTCTTTCTGCTTTTCATCAAGCAACGACCCGATTGAGATTTCGGTGTCGTCGTCGAAGAAATTCGCGAGGAATTTCGTTTCCATGTCATCCCAGCTGTTTATGCTTCCTGGCTTGAGGCGACGATACCAATCGAAGGCAGCTCCACGAAGAGTGCCAACGAATGACCGTACCATCAGAGGCTCATTACCTGAGATGACTCCCAAGTGCGATTTGAAATAAATCAAATGCTGAGTTGGTGAACCCATCCCATTAAACGGCGTGAAGTTAATTAGACTAAACTTCGCCGGATATGGGATCGATTCCCACTCTCTTGGGTAGGGACAGGGAATGCCTGTCTTTTTAGTCTCTTGAGCAGAAATCAATGTGTTGATTTTGTTCTCGAGATTCTTAATTTTTAGGCTTTCACCTGTGTCTTCACTGGTATTATCATTACCACCCCCTGGATTGATGGGAGGGTTATTAGCGTTGCGAGCTTCATTTGTGCCCTCCTCCTCCAGGTTGTTCTGGTTGGGCTGACTTGGTTCGCCTTGTTGGTGCCTCAATGCATGAAGTTGTTGGTCATGCATCTCTCTCATGTTCTGCATGGCCATTTGCATCTCGAACCTAAAGGTTTCTTGTTGTTTGGCCATGGCATCTTCAAGCATCTTGGCCACCTGCTCCGCGCTTATCATGAGCGACTCGCGGGGCTGTCCCTCACTGGACACTGTATTATCAGACGCCACTGCGGAGCCAGCATCTGATTCTTCGTCTCCCGAAGGTACTCTTGTTCGGACTCTACCATACGTCGCACGAATGATAGCTCCGGATTGAAGACGAGTCCTGGGTCGAGATGTTTCTGGAATCGTCTCGGGGTTATCCTGAGCCGCTGTTCCTGTGCTGGTCATGTTGGCGGTGACCCTTGAATGTTCACCGTCCTCGACCCTTGTTTTCCTACGTTGGAAACGCCTATGCCTTGGCCTTGGCGCTCCGGTGCTAAGTCTTTCGAACACCGATACTCTTTCGGGGACTGCTTTAACACAATTGCATTCAGACAGTACTGCCCGAATGAGATTTGAACAAGGACATTGATTCCCGAACCTTCGAGGGCTCCTCTTTCTAGATTTGTTCGTACCCCCGGCACGATAGTACAGCTCATCTGTTTGGAGGTCAGAGCAAGCTATCGTGTGTTGGCACGACCTCTCAGGTATAACGTTGTCGTCATCAGATGACAACGTTTCCTTCTGAGGAATAATTGTCTTTTTCGGGCTCTCGAGAGTTATACGCCTCGAAACGCGTCTTCGTGGACGTGAATCTTCAGCGGAATCTTGCACTTGAATGCGCAAGGTTGTGCGCTTGGGTGCCGCGGTTTGCTCCGAGTGTTGAGGGTTGCGGCGACCCCCAGCATGCTGTATTGGTTGGGATTTCTTCACTGGCCCCAAGCGTTCCTGAACTGGAGCTTTACCTCGTTCCTTCGGAAGTGGACCAAGGCGCTCCAAAACTGATCTTTTCTCCTGGGATGGTCCTGCGGGATCTCCCAGGGTAGTTGCGGCAATCACCGGCTGTTTAGATTGACTTGCCGGCGTCCGAACTTTCGGAGGCTGCGAGTTTTGCCCCTTAGCCTGAACCGCTTCAGACTTTGGCCTCCAAACCTTGCGAGTAGGTGGCGGCTTTTTGACCACCTCCTTCTGCAGCTTACGACGGGCTTCTTCAGCTTTGGCCCGTGCTTGCGCGGACAACGCGCGGCGCTTGCGGATGCGCTCCTCCAGCGTTGAGCGATTCCGTTTGACACGGACCCACTCCATTGTCGATGGTTTGGAGGAACCACCCTGCATTTGCTGTTGAGGCTGTTTGCCCCGTTTATTCTTCAGATCCGCATGATAGCGGACCCCGTCAACGGACTCCATGGCCTTGGCGAATTGCTTCGCGAGGCGTTGACGCTGCCTCTGGCGGGCTCTCTTGGAGAGAGTCACCACGCCTTCAATGGCAGATTTGACCTTCTTTGAGGTCGGTAGGACCTCACTCAACGCAGCTTCGGCGTCGATTGGGGTGAGGTCGTCGTTGGTGGCTTCAGCTTCATCACACTAACGGACTTTTCTCCTGGAGGAGAACTTCTGGAACTTCTTGGACTTGGGGGAGGAGGCAGATCCGGACGAGGACACGTACTCCTCGTATTTCTGCTGGTCGAATTCGTACTCGACCTCCTCCACGACCGGGATCGAAATACGCGGCTGCGACACTCCAGCTTCGGCAGCGAAGCTGGTGGCTCCCACTGTGGTCGCCAGATTGTTCGAGCGGGAAATTGCATTATTCTTCATTGATGATTCTGTTACAACTTTGACAACAACTTTATGCGTTTACAAAGAGATCCGGTCTTTTTATAAGATCCGGTTTACAACAAAATCAAAACAAAGAAATAAAGATTACAACTTTCCTTGAACAAATCACGAGTTTCCTGTTTTACGGTCCCTCGCTTTGTGGGGTTCTTCGCCTGTGCCGGGGTTGAGTACCGTGGACCACCGCGCAATCTCGATCTGAACAGATCTACGTGGTATAACGGGTACTATCCCACCAAGGAGATAGTAGCCGAGAGGGATCGTTTCACCAAGGAAACGCTCGCTCTAATCTCGGGATCTAAGAACCAAGCTTAGATCCGGAGTAGTATCACGTAGATCTGGTTGTCCAAGTCTTCAAGCCTTCACAATCCGAGTTGAGGTCGCAATCCGGCAGAGTTTCGGCTCTTCAGAAGTTTCAGAAAAAGTCCTCCCAAATGAACGAGTGCCAGGCCTATTTATAGGCACTCAAAACTGTGCCTTTGGCACAGAACTGCACCTAGCCACCTCTGGGTGGCTCAGCCATAGCCGAGCCACCCAGGGGTGGCTCGGCCTTGGCCGAGCCACCCTGAGGTGGCTCGGCCACCGAGCCACCCTAGGGTGGCTCGGCTTGGGCCGAGCCACCTTAGGGTGGTTCGGTTCGGGCCGAGTTCCCCCAGGTGCGCTGGTTTCGTCGTTTTCCGGTGTTTCCGGTTCTCCGTCGTTCGGATTTGATTCGGTTTCTGGAATCGGCTCATTGACTTGATTCCAAATATGGCAGTTAATCCGTTTCTGATTTCGAGTCCGGGATTGGTCTTGATTCGATCGTTATATCACCGAGTTCGCTCTTGTTTAGATGACTCGGTGATTCCCCGAAACGTTGGTTCGATTCCACGTGCGTACGTGTTCCATTGTTCGTGTGCCTTGTCGCCTCGACCTTTCGTTGATTTGTTCAGGTCTTGATTCGATTCCCCGAATCTTCATTTGGCAGTAGATCCGCTTCGGTGTTTGAGTTCAAGTCCGTTTTGTTGTTGGACGACTCGTTAACTTTCCGAACCGTTGGTTTGGTCCCGCACGCGAACGTATTCCGTTGCTTGCGTGCCTCGTCGCCTCGTCGCTCGAATGTCCGTTGTTTTGTCGAATCATCGTGCTGAGCTAAGCTAAGGGACCTATAGGCAATTTTATACGCCTACAGATACCCCCTCCAAAGTGTTTCAGTCTCGTTCTTTTATAGAAGAGTCTGGAATACTTTGGATGTGATCGTCCCAACCTTGAGTCGGTATAACGGGACCTTGGAATGGCTTCTGTTCTGGCTTCCTTCAATTCCACCAAGTCATTCAGTGCTTTGTAGAACGCCTGTGAGGATTTCGGTGCTGCATTTATTGTCTGACCGTCGTTGGAATTTGAACTTGAAGTCGATTCCTAGTTTTCCAATCATTAGCTTTTGTCGGTTGGTTCAACGTGCAACTCTCGTTCGATTGTTGGCGTCGAGTCTTCTTTTGAGACGCGTTGTCCGGCGTCGTGTTATTGAGTTATCCTTAAGAATATTTTTAGAAGAATATTCTCCAGGAACTTCTCAATAAAAATAGGGAATAGTTTATACTCGTATACCTTATTGGAGTATTTCCGTGCTCAAAACGAGCTGAACCGGCTTGAAAATGAGCCAAAAAAGGCAGTATTTTGGCTCAAAAAATTTCTTCCGTTCCTTCCGAATGTGTGGGAGAGACAGGAATAAACCAAGGATGGGACCCTCAGTTGATTTGAAGTCGTTTCGACGCTTAATTCAGTCCCTTTTGAACTGATTTGGACTGGTCCGGTTTGGTTCAACTTGGTCCGGTCCGGTTCAACTTGGTCCACACTATAAAAGGGGTCCATTTTTTTTTTTCTTCTTTTCCTTCCTCTCTCTAGGGCCGGCCCCCCTTCTCCCTTATTTTTTGATTTTCTGTTCCCTCGAGCGTCTTTTCTCCTCAAAACTTTGATAGTTGTCCTGGATCTAGGCTTCCTTTTGATCTTAGACTGAAAAATCCCTCAAAAATCCAATTTTTTAGAATTTCTTTCAGGCCCCTCGAGCGCGTGCTGAGAGTTTCCAAAAAGGTCTCATTTTTGTTGGATCTCTAGCCTTTCTTCAGGTAAATCTCCCACAATTATGATCTTTTTCATGCTCAATTTAATTTATGCATTTGTAGGATCATATGTGAGGGTTGAGGGTGTGATTTGACGCCTCGATTTAATCTTTTAGGGGTGTAGATATGATAAAAAAAAGTGATCTTTTTTCTAGATCTGACCTCTTTTAATTTATTTTGCAGCTCATCATGCCGCGTTCTTCGAGAGGTCGTTCCCCTGCCATGTCAGCTGATGGTGCGCCGCCTTCCTACGCCGGTGAGCCATTTTTGGCAATATTTGGAAATTTACAAATTAGTCCTTTTTTCTTAAAAATTTGTAAATTGGTCCTTTTTACCCCACGTTGTTCTCCTTGGCGAGGCAATCGGGAAGAGCCTTGATTCTCCTTGGTGAGGATCGACGCTTCAAAGATATGTTTTGCTTGGTCAAAACCATATCTCAAAATAAAGGGGGCGAATTGACGCTGCATTGCGCTTCATAAGGCAGGGATCCTCGATGCACCCTATCTTATGATTGCACAATGTGGCCAAATCGTCTCACCCTTTATAAGGCAATGACTCTATCTTAACTATTTGTAAGATGAGTTCAATTTCCTTTTATAATCGAGACTAACCCGAGTTTAATTGTCTATTCTGCAGTGGGGTACCCTTCTGGGTCGTTCTCAGCCCACGCAATCTATGGGCGCCGTGGCGAGCATTACTCGACCTCTGACAATCCTTCCCCTATTCCAGCTACTCCTCAGTTTGCTTCGGGCACGTCGACTGAGGTTACCCAGGTGGTGAGGGAGGGTGGTCATCGAGCTATTCGCCAGCTGATCACAGATGCTCCTTTTGTGAAGGACGCCAGCTCTACCCAGCCTCTCCGGAAGAGCGATTTCCTATTTAGAGATTCTGTCGATGACCCAGAAGCCGTGTTCATTGACGCTGAGCAGTGGCTTCACAAGACTGGCGGTGGCTTCATATACTTGCCGGAAATTCCTCGACATCGCTCGTTGACTGAACTCAGGTGTCAGGCCGTGACGCGTGAGATGTCGTGGCGTTTGACAGTGGATCAGGAGAGCGTACATTGCGGCTATATCACCCATCAGGCAGCTCCTGGTTCAAGCAGGAGTCACATCACCGGATTGCATCCCGGAGTGTTGGGACTGGATGCACCACCGCGTAACGAGTTTCTCGCCACTGCTTCGACTTTGAGGAATCGCCTCGCTGCCCTAGGACGGGAGATGCTTGCGACTCGTCACAGGATTTATGGTTGGGTCCACTCTTCGGACAAGTCTTGGTGGAGTCGCATGACGACATACGTCTTGAGCCGCTGGGGCGAGGAGTTGCACGCTTGCGGTTTATATACCGCCGTTCGTGCCACCATGTATGGCCTGCCTGTCAGTTTGAGGCATTTCTGTGCTTTGTTCGAGTTATATAATCCAGACTCGAACACTTTTCTCACCCGTCAGGGGGAGTTGGGCTTGGCTCTTCATGAGATGCATAGGATTTCTGGCTTGACCATGGGGCAGATGTTATACCAGGAGTATTTCCCTTCCAGTCATGAGTTGAGTCAGATGAAGGAACGCATGCCCGACCGTTACGAGACTCTATGGGATCTCACTTGCCATTACCATATTGCTTTGGCGCAGTCTGAGCCTTTAGCCAAGAGGACGAAGGCCTCTGTGAGTCTGAAGCAGTTCGCGGACTATTTGTTCAAGAACCTGGAGAGCAGTTCTGGCGAGGATATTTGCGAGTTGGCCCCACTCACTCCTTCAGAGGTGAACCATCTACTGAAGAAGATTGATGCTCGTTCCTATACCACCAGCAGTCCTGAGGGTGGCTTTCCTGCGAAGACCAAGTTCAGATCTTTCTTATAGCATGCGACCACACCGATTCAGCCGATGACTCTTCTCGCCGGCTTTCTTGCTATCTGGTTGAAGAAGTGCGTGGTTCCATACCAGTCTGGGGACGCCTTGCCCTTGGAGGTACTTTTCCCAGCAGTTCAGCTCGCATACAAGAAGGAACTCTCACTTCTTCCGGTGATGGTGGCTAACATTCACCGAGGACTTCGACAGCTTTCTAGTGCGTTCACACGGAAGGAGACCGACTTGCCAGGTCAGATTCCCACGCTTAAGGTAGAGCTTCCGTACGCTTATTTGATGGCCTGGTTCGTCCTTCACCGTCTGGACATGATGTCGGTGCCGAACGCCACAGATCACTCTGTTCCCCTGCTGCAGTTGCTTGAAAATGGTAGGTGGGAAGGCCGCGGGTTTTCTGATGTCCGACAGCAGCTGCAGGTCCACAAGTGTTGGGCATTCTCCACTTGTTTTCCGCAGTTCTCCGGCCGATATGGCGAGTGCTTGACAGACGATGAGAGGCCGAGAGAGAATCGGACCCACTTAGACATTGGCTGCTTTAATTGGCTGGTGAACATCAGGCCCGGCTATCTGACTTTCCGGGTGAAGAATGAGTGCTTCATAGAGCCATATCTACCCTGCCGATATGCTCGCCAGTTTGGATACGATCAGCTTTACATTAGGAATCCTCGTCAGCAGCTTCGGACCCACAGTGGTTTGGTGGACGGTCTTCGTGCATGGTTGTGGACCGTGACTGGCTGTACCGGCGCCAAGTTCAGCCTTCCGAGTATTGATCGGCAGTTGAATCTCACCTTCTTGAGCTGCAAGTGGTTATTAGCAGCCAACAAGACTATCCCTGTGAAGCCGATTGCGGAGCTAGAGGCCGAGGAAGCTTCTCGGGTTGATTCGCGCAGGATTCGGGAGAAGGCTCGATCACAGAGGACACAGAATAAGACTCGCCGACTTGATGAAGAGGGCCATAGGTCATTCCATAGGTCATTCCATTCTACAGACGAGGCTTCCGGCGGAGATCCCGAAGATTGTGATGACTCTTCTGAACGAGGTTTGCTATTCATCTTTTCCTTCTATTTTCTAGAAGTATTGAAACTGACTATAGTTTAATGTTTCAGGGACTACAGCTGATCATGATGAAGAGTTCTATCCTCCTCCTCGGGCTAGACTTTCGATCCCCACTGCTAGGCGGAAGAGGTTAGTCCGTAAGCTGCCTGCAGCTTCCCGAGCTTCCGATACGGACCTAGCTGGTGATGATCCTGCCAGTGATGGAGGTAACATTTATCCTGAGAACTATTCCTCTGGTTATTCAGCGCATTGACTTATACTTCTCCCTCTCTATATAGGAGCGCGTGAGGAGCATGAGATGAGTCCTGATCCAATCCCCGTATCTCCCGATGAGTCTGATCCGCTACCCCCTGTAGAGAGGCCTACAGGGGTTGCTGACATTGGAGAGGAGGGCAATGTAGGACCCGATTCCGTGAATCAAGGTACATCTAACACTGACAACGTATTTCTTTAGATGATACACCAATGAATTTGTGTACCCTCTAACTGTCCTCTACCTCTTGCTCCTTCAGATAATTTGCAAGAGATGAATCTTGGAAATGAAGAGGCTAATGTACCTGTGAAAGGTAACTTACTTCCATTAATTGTAGTCTCTTCACTTCTTTTTGGCACTTATATGCTCTTCTGTCAGAGTTCTCCATCGATGACTTCGACGAGGGAAGCTTGTTTGCGGATACTCCTATGATGCGCTACATATACAGCTCTCCTCAGATCGATGATCAGTTACCTGGGGATATGTTTTCTGAGCCCACCTTCGCTGAAAACCCTAAGGATGGTTCCTTGGAAGGTATGTGCTTCTTTCTGAGTTAATTATAGGACTAGCCAATCTTAACTAATGCAACTATAATGTAACGCCTCTGCGAATTCCGTTTTGGATCTGGCAGGAGCTTTTGTTGAGAAAGACCCTGTCGAGCCAGCTGCGAGACCAACTCTGCCAGTTGATACATCGGCAGCCGTTACACCTCCACTACCCCCAGCGTCTCAAGGGGAAGGAGGTATAAGTCAACTCATCGATGAGTGCTATTCCTTTGTCTTATTAGGACTTTTAACAGGCTTCTCTCCTTTTTGTGCAGGGCGCTCTTCCCATCTTCATGACCTAGTGAGGGAGTTGTTATCTGACGACGATCCCGACAAGATCGTTATTTGCCTAGAAGTTCGCTCCTTCTTCTCCTTTGTGAAGGCTATGATTGGCAAGCTCTTCCACAGTGGACTTTCCCTTCACCAGTTCAAACCTTTCCTTGATTCCAGAATCAATTTAATAAGGGAGTCAGGATACCTAGATTTGGCGAAGGCCATAGTTGACGATCTCGACTGCTTAGGGCGTGAGCTTCAGATGTTTCGTGAGCTTCGGGATACCGGTGCTTCTTCCTTCATTGCTGCTGAGCTGGACACTCGTTTACAGTCACTACGCGAGACTCAGCTTCTCGCCAGTCTTGAGGTTCAGGTGCAGCGGGACCGAGTAGCTCGAGTTGAGACCGGCCTTGCTACCAGGTTATCTTCACTTGCCGAGCTCGATTCTTCTCTCACTTCCTGTGCGGCCGAGATAGACCAGCTCAGAAGAGCACTCCGTGAAAAGGAAGAGACTTTTGATGTTCTTTAGATGACGCAGGCACAGGACCAGCAGACCTGCACGGCTCTGTCCGATGAGTTGAAGTCTTTGAAGCAGAAGCTGGTCGAGACAGAGGAGACTGCTGTGAAGACTTCGACCGCTACTGAGGAGTCCATTAGGGCTGAGCTTAGCCAAGCTTATGATGATAAGCTGTCTATGTTCAGTCAGCAGATTTTTAGCCACGGGCTTGATGTTTGATTTTATCTGCTGTGTACTTTGACTTTTGACTCTTTTAGTGAATCTCCTTTTTATCTTTATTATGATTCGTCATTCCGTTTGAAATGATTGACCACAATACTCATAGGATTTTTGGCAAACCCTCAGCCATCAACGGGTTTGATATGCCTTTACCGACTACCGTTTGAGTCGGGCTAGCATGCGATTTGTTTAAATCCGTTCGCATGTAACGTTGCGCTCAGAGATTGAATTCTCTGAGACTTCGTGCTATGATGTCGAATACATAGACTTCGCCATTGTTACGGGAATAGGCTACCCGGCGACACGTGTTAGGTGTTGGCTTTAGGATTTTTGGCTAACCCCCAGCCTTCAACGGGTTTGATTAGCCTTTACCGACTACCGTTTGAGTCGGGCTAGCGTGCGGATTGTTTAGATCAGTTCCGCACGTGACGTTAAGCTAAAAGAGTTAACTCTTTTAGTGCTACGATACTGAATACGTAGACTTCGTCTTTCTCCTGTGAAAAGACTAAACAGCAACGTGTATGAGACGTTGACTTAGGATTTTTGGCAAATCCTCAGCCTTCAACGGATTTGATGTGCTCTTACCGACTACCGTTTGAGTCGGGCTTACATGCGGATTGTTTTAATCCGTTCCGCATGTAACGTTGCGGTAAAGGAATGAACTCCCTTAGACTTTGTGCTACAACTTTGAATATGTAGGCTTTGCCATTGTTATGGGAATAGGCTACCCAGCAACGTGTATTAGACGTTGGCTTATCCCTGTTTAGGCTTTGGGATAAAGGTCCCCAGAGTCAGACTCTGGTATCTTTTTCTACGGGTAAAGATCAAACCGGCGACGCGTGTTAGGCGTCGACATATCCTTTCTTAGGATTCAGGATGAAATTCCCCATGCGTGTGAGGCATGGATTTCGGTATTATTAATAACAACCTGCCACAATGTTGAATATGCGGACGGGTGTTCTTTTTAACGGTTAAGAACTAACCGGCCGCGCGTGTTAGGCGCGGACTTATCCTTACTTAGGTTTCAGGATAAAATACCCCAGAATCGAACTCTGGTGTCTTTTTCAATCGGAAAAAAGACTAAACCGGCAGCGCGTGTTAGGCGCAGACTTATCCCTGCTTAGGTTTCGGGATAAAATACCTAGGATGAATCCTAAATT
>BQKN01052485.1:0-12950 GCA_022839385.1 Asparagus kiusianus | reverse complement strand
AGACTAACCAGTGTTCAACTGTTTATTTCGCAGTGGGATACCCTTCCGGCTCGTTCTCATCCCACGTAGTATATGGGCATCGTGGCGAGTATTACTCGACCTCCGACGATCCTTCCCCTATTCCAGTTACTCCTCAGTTTGCTTCGGGTACATCGACTGAGGTTGCCCAAGTGGTGAGGGAAGGTGGGCATCGAGCTATTCGCCAGCTGATTACAGATGCACCTTTTGTGAAGGACGCCAGCTCTACTCAGCCTCTTCGGAAGAGCGGTTTCTTATTTGGTGATTCTGTCAACGACCCAGAAGCCGTATTTATTGATGCTGAGCAGTGGCTTCATAAGACCGGCAGTGGCTTCATATACTTGCCGGAGATTCCTCGGCATCGCTCATTGACTAAGCTCAGGCATCAGGCTGTGACACGGGAGATGTCGTGACGCTTGACGGAGGATCATGAGAGTGTCCATTGCGGCTATGTCACTCATCAGGCAGTTCCTGGTTCGAGTAGGAGTCATATCACCGGATTGCATCCTGGAGTGTTAGGGCTGGATGCACCACCACGTAACGAATTCCTTGCCACCGCTTCTACCTTGAGGAATCGCCTCGCTGCTCTAGGACGGGAGATGCCTGTGACGCGTCACAAGATTTATGGTTGGGTCCATTCTTTGGACAAGTTTTGGTGGACCCGCATGACGACGTACGTATTGAGCAGATGGGGCGAGGAGTTGCACGCTTGCGGTTTGTATGCAGCCGTTCGTGCCACCATGTATGGCTTGCCTGTCAGTTTGAGGCATTTCTGTGCTTTGTTCGAGCTATATAATCCAGACTCGAACACTTTTCTGACCCGGCAGGGGGAGTTGGGCTTGGCTCTTCACGAGATGCACAGGATTTCTGGCTTGCCCATGGGACAGATGCTATACCAGGAGTACTTTCCCTCTAATCATGAATTGGACCAGTTGAAGGATCGTATGCCCGATCTCTATGAGACTCTATGGGATCTTACTTGTCACTATCACATTGCTTTGGCACAGTCTGAGCCTTTAGCAAAGAGGACCAAGGCATCTGTGAGTCTGAAGCAGTTTGCCAATTATTTGATCAAGAATCTGGAGAGCAGTTCTGGCGAGGATATTTGTGAGTTGGGCACACTCACTCCTTCAGAGGTGAACAGTCTACTGAAGAAGATTGACGCTCACTCTTACACTACTAGCAATCCTGAGGGTGGCTTTCCTGCAAAGACCAAGTTTAAGTCATTCTTGTGGCATGCTACCGCACCGATTCGACCGATGACTCTTCTTGCCGGCTTTCTTGCTATCTGGTTGAAAAAGTGCGTGGTTCCATATCAGTCTGGCGACGCCTTGCCCTTGGAGGTACTTTACCCAGCAGTTCAGCTCGCCTATAAGAAAGAACTCTCATTTCTTCCGGTGATGGTGGCTAACATCCATCGAGGACTTCGACAGCTTTCCAGTGCCTTCACACGGAAGGAAACTGATTTGCCAGGTCAGATTCCCACTCTTAAGGTGGAGCTTCCGTACGCTTATTTGATGGCTTGGTTCGTCCTTCACCGCTCGGATATGATGTCGGTACCGAATGCCATAGACCACTCTGTTCCACTGTTACAGTTGCTTGAGAATAGCAGGTGGGAAGGATGCGGATTTTCTGATGTCAGACAGCAGCTGCAGGTCCACAAGTGTTGGGTATTTTCCACTTGTTTTCCGCAGTTCTCCGGCCGATACGGCGAGTGTTTGATAGATGAGGAGAGGCCAAGAGAGTATCGAACTCACTTAGACATCGGCTGCTTCAACTGGCTGGTGAATATTAGGCCCGACTATCTGACTTTCCGGGTAAGGGATCAGTGCTTCATAGAGCCATATCTACCCTGCCGATTCGCTCGCCAGTTTGGTTATGATCAACTTTACGTCGGGAATCCTCGTCAGCAGCTTCGGACCCATAGTGGTTTGGTAGACTGTCTCCGTGCATGGTTGTGGACCGTGACTGGCTGTACTGGTGCTAAGTTCAGCCTCCCGAGTGCTGATCGGCAGTTGAACCTCACTTTCTTGAGCTGCAAGTGGTTGTTAGCAGCCAACAAGACTATCCCTGTGAAGCCGATTGCGGAGCTAGAGGCTGAGGAAGCTTCTCAGGTTGATTCCCGTAGGATTCGGGAGAACGCTCGGTCACAGAGGACGAGGAACAAGATTCGTCGGATTGATGAAGAGGGCCAGAGGACATTCCATTCCACAGACGAGGCTTCAGGCGGGGATCCTGAAGATTACGATGACTTTTCCGAGCGAGGTTAATCATTCGTCTTTTCCTTCTATCTTCCAGAAGTATTGAAACTAACTATGGTTTGATGTTTCAGGGACCACAGTTGATCAGGATGAAGAGTTCCGTCCTCCTCCCCAGGCGAGACCTTCGATCCCCACTGCTAGGCGGAAAAGATTAGCCCGTAAGCCGCGTGCAGCTTCCCGAGCTTCTGATATGGACCTGGCTGGTGATGATCCTGCTAGTGACGGAGGTAACATCTACCCTGAATACCATCCTCTTGGTTATCTATAATATTGACTCATACTTCTCCATCTCTATATAGGAGTGCGTGGAGAGAGTGAGATGAGTCCTGATTCCATTCCCGTATCTCCCGATGAGTCTGATCCACTACCCCATGTAGAGAGGCCTACAGAAGCTGCTGACACTCTTGCTCCTTTAGATGACTTGCAGGAGGCGAACGCGGATCTTGGAAATGAAGAGGCTAATGCACCCGTGCAAGGTAACTCCTTTTTATTGGTTGTAGTCTCTTCATTCTTCTTTGACACTTATATTTTCTTGTGTCAGACTTCTCGATTGATGATTTTGACGAGGGAGGCTTATTTGCGGACACTCCTATGCTGAACTTCATGTATAGCTCACCTCAGATTGATGACCAGTTACCTGGGGATATGTTTTCTGAATCCACATTTGCTAACAATCTCGAGGATGGTTCCCTTGAAGGTATGTGCCTCCTTCTGAGTTGATTATAGGACTAGCCAATCTTGACTAGTGCGGCTATAATGTAACGCCTCTGCGAATTTCGTTTTGAATTTGACAGGAGCTTTTATTGAGAAGGATCCTGTTGAGCCGGTTGCGAGACCAACTACACTAGTTGATGCACCCGCAGCCGTTACACCTTCACCACCCCCAGCGGCTCAAGGGGAAGAAGGTATAAGTCAACTCACTGAGGAGCGTTATTCCTTTTTCTCATTAAGACTTTTGACGGACTTCTCCCTTTTTTGTGTAGAGCGTTCTTCTCGTCTTCATGTCCTAGTGAAGGAGTTGTTATCTGACGACGATCCCGACAAGGTCGTCATCTGCATAGAAGTTCGCTCCTTCTTCTCCTTTGTGAATGCTATGATTGGCAAGCTCTTCCACGGCGGACTTTCACTTCACCAGTTTAAACCTCTCCTTAATTCCAGAGTCAATTTGATAAGGGAAGCAGGATATCCAGATTTGGCGAAGGCTATAGTTGATGATCTCGACTGCCTAGAGCATGAGCTTCAGATGTTTCGTGAGCTTCGAGATGCCGGCGCCTCTTCATTTATTGCTACTGAGTTGGACACCCTCTTACAGTCACTGCGCGAGACTCAGATTCTTGCTGAGCTTGAGATTCAGATGCAGCGAGACCGAGTAGCTCGAGTCGAGACCGGCCTTGCTACCAGATTATCTTCACTTGCCGAACTCGATTCTTCTCTTATCTCTTGTGAAACCAAGATAGACCGGCTTGAAAGAGAACTCCGCGAAGAAAAGGAGACCTTGGGTATTCTTCAGATGACGAAGACACAGGACCAGCAGACCTGCGCGGCTTTGTCTGATGAGTTGAAGTCCTTGAAGCAGAAGCTATCCGAGACCGAGGAGGCTGCTGCGAAGACTTCGACCGCCACCGAGGAATCCATTAGAGCCGAGGTTAGTCAAGCTTATGATGATAAGCTGTCTAAGATCAGTCAGCAGATTTTTAGCCACGGGCTTGATGTATGATTTTGTTTGTTGAGTGTTTTGACTCTTGATTCTTTTAGTGAGACTAGTTTTCATCTTTATTTTTATTATGATTCGTCATTCCGTTTGAAATGTTAACCATAATACTTATAGGATTTTTGGCAAACCCTCAGCCATCAACGGGTTTGATGAGCCTTTACCGACTACCGTTTGAGTCGGGCTAGCATGCGAATTGTTTAAATCCGTTCGCATGTAACGTTGTGCTCAGAGATTGAATTCTCTGAGACTTTGTGCTATGATGTCGAATACATAGACTTCGCCATTGTTACGGGAATAGGCTACCCGACGACACGTGTGAGGTGTTGGCTTTAGGATTTTTGGCCAACCCCCAGCCTCTAACGGATTTGATTAGCCTTTACCGACTACTGTTTGAGTCGGGCTAGCATGCGGATTGTCTAAATCCGTTCCGCACGTGACGTTAAGCTAAAAGAGTTAACTCTTTTAGTGCTACGATATTGAATACGTAGACCTCGTCTTTCTCCTGTGAAAAGACTAAACAGCAACGTGTATGAGACGTTGACTTAGGATTTTTGGCAAATCCTCAGCCATCAACGGATTTGACGTGCTCTTACCGATTACCGTTTGAATCGGGCTTACACGCGGATTGTTTAAATCCGTTCGCATGTAACGTTGTGCTCAGAGATTGAATTCTCTGAGACTTCGTGCTATGATGTCGAATACATAGACTTTGCCGTTGTTATGGAAATAGGCTACCCAGCAACGTGTATTAGACGTTGACTTACCCCTACTTAGGCTTCGGGATAAAGGTCCCCAGAGTCAGGCTCTGGTATCTTTTTCTACGGATAAAGACCAAACCGGCGACGCGTGTTAGGTATCGGCATATCCTTTCTTAGGATTCAGGATGAAATTCCTCACACGTGTAAGGCATGGATTTTGGTGTTATTAATAACAACCTGCCACAATGTTGAATATGTGGACAAGCGTTCTTTTCAACGGTTAAGAACAAACCGGCGACGCGTGTTAGGCGTCGACTTATCCTTACTTAGGTTTCAGGATAAAATACCCCAGAATCAAACTCTGGTGTCTTTTTCTACGGAGAAAGACTAAACCGGCAGCGCGTGTTAGGCGCAGACTTATCCCCGCTTAGGATTCGGGATAAACTTCCTAGGATGAATCCTAAATTGATAAATTTTGGAAAAGGAGTTGGTGTGGGGAAGGAAGAATTTTATATTCTATTCCCCGAGCAAGGAAGGAAGAATTTTATATTCTATTCCTTGATTCTGGATAGGAAGAATTTTATATTCTATCTCCAGTGGAAGAAGGAAACTAGAAGTGGGATCTCCACTCCGAGAATCCGGAAGATCTAGATAAACTTACCTTTTATAGGATTGGTTATCTGATCAGAAAATGAGTTTTCTCGTTTATCGAACTAAAATTTCTACTTCGGTTATAACCATGAGAAGGTTGAACCAAAGAGAAAAGAAAGGGAGTTCTTTCGTTTATCGAAAGGGGACTCCGAACTGAAAATGGACCTCTTGTTCATGGAAGGAATCAAGAGGGCCAGAAGAACATTCTTGGTGGACTCACTGTCGATTGGAATTGATCAGTGAGGGGTTTTGGAAAATGAATTTGATTTTGGGTTATCCTCTTGGAATATTAAATGTAATATTCTTCAAGGAACTTCCTGGTAAATGAGTTATCCTGAACGTACTAGGGATAGTACTTTTTCAAAAACTTCCCATTTATTGGCATTAATTGCCTGACGCCCTCTAAAGAAATTAGGCGGTAAGCACCGTTTGAATAGACTGTGTCTATTACAAATGGTCCTTCCCACTTGGGTTCGAATTTACCTTTCTTCTTGGAGGTGAGGATTATTGGTCGACGCGCAGTGAGAACCAGATCTCCTTCCTTGAAGCTTCTTTGGCGAACCCTTTTGTCAAAGGCTCTGGATATCCTGGCTTGATAGAACTCGATGTGTTGTTGAGCTTCCAAGCGCTTTTCGTCCAGCCTTTCGAGTTCCTCAAGGCGCTTTTGATGCTGCTCTTCGGTCGTCATCTCCGTTGTGAGAGCGATCCGAAGGGAGGGGATTTGAATCTCTAACAGTAGCACAGCTTTACATCCGTACACCAGAGAATATGGAGTGGCTCCTGTAGGTGTGCGAATAGTGGTGCGATAAGCCCAGAGCGCTTCGCCGAGTTTATCGTCCCAATCTCGATTATTGGTCTTTACAAGCTTTGACAGGATCTTGATGATCGTCTTGTTGAAAGCCTCAGCTAATCCGTTCACAGCGGGATAATAAGCCGTTGACGAGACATCTTGAATCTTGAATTTGTCACAGAACCTGATGAAGGCGTTGCTTATGAATTGCGGACCGTTGTCATGAATGATCCGCCTCGGCACGCCGTGTCGGTATATGACATGATGCTTGATGAAGTTGATGACGTTGTTCGTTTTCACTTCTTTAAGCGGAATGGCTTCAGCCCACTTTTAAAAGTAATCGGTGATAGCGAGAATAAATCGATCACCCTTGACTGAAGGAGGAAAGATAGGATCGACAATGTCCATACCCCATGTCTCGAATGGCCAGGAAGTGGTTGACGTGTGTAACCGCTCCGGTGGTTGGTGCATATAATTTGCATGCACTTGACAAGCGTGACATTCTCAGGCGTACTCGATCGCGTCACGAACCATTGTTGGCCAGAAATATCCCATTCTTCTGATTCGATCATACAGCTTGGGACCAGGCTGATGCGCACCGCATTCTCCTTCATGCGCTTCCTTGAGAACTTCTTTCGCTTCTTCGTTCGAAAGACATCGGAGAAGAAAATCATCATACCCCCGGCGATATAACGTACGGGTCTCCGTATTATAGAAGAATCGTGGCGCTCTTCGGCGAATAGATTCTTTTTCCTTTACATCCTCTGGCAAAATACCATATTGGACGTAGTCAATAATGGGAAAGCGCCAATCTCGGGACTCAGACCCGATTTGGGTTGAGTTCACCTCTTTGGCGTTTACGTTTTTATCATCCTCCTCTTCGACCTCCATATCGTATATGGGTATGCAGAGTTGGTGTGATCTTACTGTGACTAGTAGTTCAGTTTCGAGCGGTTACGCGAGTGATACTGCCAGTGCTGCCAGTGCATCCGCATAAGCATTCTGAAGACGCGGGATGTATTCGATGTAAAATTCTTCAAAAGAATCTGCCATTCTGACGGCCTCCTGGTGGTACGGAATCAGATCTGGGTTCCTGACTTCATACTCTCCACGAACTTGGTTGACGATTAATTGAGAATCCCTAAAAGCTTCGAGATACTCAACCCCCAGCTCCTTGGCGAAACTGAGTCCAATGAGGAGCGCATTGTACTCGGCTACGTTATTGGAACATGGATTCGTCAGTGAATAAGCTTGAGGCATCACATGCTTCCCTGGGGAAACTAAGACAACTCTGACTCCGGAGGAGACTCTAGAACATCCAGGGGTTATTGCCTTATTAACTGCTCTCGAAGCACCATCAAAGTATAATTGCCATACTTGTTGGTGTGATGTGGTATTAACCTCGTGGGTTTCATCTGGCAAGTCATCATATACTTCAACTGCGTCTGTTGTCGGGCTTGCCGCCAGAAGATCTCAAATTGCTTGTCCTTTGACCGACTTCTGCTGTTTGAAGTGCAAATCATACTGGGACAAGAGAAGGGCCCACTTTGCCAATCGCCAGTTCATCAAACCTGGTTGAGTCATGAATACCCGTACCGGATTAACATTAGCGATGACGTAAATTGTTTGGCCAACCAGGTAATGTCGCATCTTCTGTACTACGAATACCAATGCGAGACATTCTTTCTCGATCATCGGATATCGAGATTCGGCACCTATCAAGGTCCGACTTAGATAGTAGACTGCCTGTTCGTGACCATTATCATCGTCTTGCGCTAGTAAAGCACTTATCGAGTGGTTCATCGCCTTGATATAAATCAAGAACGGTTTACCTGATTTTGGTGCAACAAGAACAGGGGGATTCATCAGATATGCCTTGATATCTTCGAATGCTTTTTGGCAAGCCTCGTCCCAAATAAACGACACGCCCTTCTTGTTTAGCTTAGAAAATGGTTGGCACTTCCCAGATAGATTTGAAATGAACCTCCTGATGTAGGCTAAACGCCCTTGCAATCCTCTGAGTTCTCTTAGATTTCTCGGGGGTTGCAATTCATTTATTACCTTCACTTTGTCTGGGTCAATGTGTATACCCTTAGTGGTGACGACGAATCCAAGGAATTTTCCGCTGGACATTGCAAGGAAGGATTTTGTGGGATTCATCTTCAATTGATGACTCCGCATGAGATCAAACATCGTTCTCAAGTCTTTGATGTGATCTTCTTTGTTGCGGCTTTTTACCACCAGATCATCGACGTAGCATTCAACCGTTTTCCTGAGGTGTTTCTAGAAAATCTTAGTCATCGCTCGTTGGTATGTGGCACCTGCATTCTTCAGACCGAAGGGCATAACCGTGTAACAGAAGATACCGAGGGGCGTTCTGAATGTTGTATGCTTCTCGTCATCCGGGTGCATCTTGATTTGATTGTATCCCGAAAAGCCGTCCATGAAGGACATTCTTTCGAATCCGCATGTATTATCGATAATGACATCTGTGATTGGGAGAGGAAAATCGTCTTTTGGACACGCTTCATTCAGGTTCCTGAAGTCGATGCAAACCCTGATTTTGCCATTCTTCTTCATGACGGGAACAATGTTGGCTAGCCAGTCTGGATGTTGTTCCTCTCGGATAAAATCCTGAGTCGATCAACTTCTTAACCTCTGCCTCGATGGCTTCCATAATTTGCGGACGAAACCGTCTTTGCTGTTGCTTGACAGGTTTAGCATACGGCTTGATGTCGAGGCGGTGCATTGCCACATTGGGGTCGAGCCCTGGCATGTCTTCGTAGTTCCAGGCGAAGACATCAATGTATTCTCTGATCAGGGCATTTAATTCCTCCTTCTCATCTGGGGGAAGACTACCGCTGATAAATATGGGCTTCGGATTGGCCTCATCGCCCATATTGATTTGGACTACTTCGTCTTCGGTGGGTGGTTCTCTCTGTTCAAACCTATCACCATATTGCATGTTTAGGTGATGAACCCATAGGTCCTCCCACGTTGGCATTTGATCGTCATCCTCCAATGTAGATGGATCAGCTGTAGTCATGTTCGACATTAAGGTCTTGAACATTTCTCCCAAACTTGTGTCGGAATCCCATCCTGTGGAATCTGCCGAGCACCCATCCTTGGCTTTATTAGCAATTTGATCGATAATTTGCCAACCACATTCATCATCAGATGAGGAAACATAGCCTAAGCCTCTTTTGTGACGGTAATAATTATCTGGTTTCCCTTTTGGTACATATGCCGCTTTGACTGGGACACGGGAACCTCGATCGAAGTATAAACCTTCTCCGAGTGTGAAGTTGTACCCTTGCTTTTCCATGAGCGTGCGTGCTTCCGGGCTATACTTAGATAAATGCAGACCAGATTTGTCATCATCTTCATCTTCTCTTAGGAAGTGATCTGGCAACGGAAAATTCTCTCCTTTACCATAAATCACTTCTTTTTGTCCCCCTATCTTGGCAGGAACAATCTGGGTTGTTCCGAAAGAATGCTGGAGGCGTTTCTTCGTTACATAAGATGATCGGAGTGGCATACATAAATCAGGATTATCGTATAATCCCTTTATCGCATCATCAAGAGACAAGGAGTACTCTAAATCGTGATTTATTTCAATATCGGCAAGTTGCCAGTTACAACCGCCATCTGACGATTGTTCATCGTCAAGATTGATTACAAAGGGTACAATGTCATTTAAAACAAAACCACCATTGTAATCGAATCCGGCCTCGGAATCAGCTTCTTCTCCGCTGTCCGTGCCCTGGATCGATGGTTCCGTATCGGATTCGTTACCATAAAGGAGAGAATCTGTGAAGTAGTTCTCATACCCTTTGAATGGTTGCTTATCCGCGACCACCGTCCTAACCTTTCCATCAGTGTCGACATATTTCAGACACTGGTGTAAGGTAGAGGGAACTATAACATTACTATGGATCCAAGGCCGACCCAATAGTAAGTTATAGGATGTCTCAGCATCAATCACGTAGCACGTGACCTCCGTCTTCAGATCGCCCATTTTTGCACTTTATTCGGATTTTCCCCAAAGGCCTTGACCCGCTGGTGTTGAATCCGTAAATGACTGTGCCTGTAGATGCCAACTTGCTGACTGGAATGCCCAGGTTATGCATTAGGCGAAGCGACATAATACTCACAGCGGAACCCGGATCCACTTGGATTCGGTTGACTTCGCTGGAGCCAATGTACCCAACGAAGTACAGGGGCCGATCATGGTTTGAATTCTTTGTCTGCATGTCCTCTTTGGTGAAGGTGATGCAGGGAATGTTCTTAGCTGCCACATTGCACTGTTGGGCTAATAGTTCTAACTCTTCAGGCGCCGGCTTAATCCGAGTGAGGAACGCTTCCGAATCGGCCAAGGCCTCTTGCAAAGCTTCTCTAGTCTCCTTAGACAGCCGTAGCAACTCATATAGCGTTATCCGTGTGGGAATATTAGCTAGCTTAGCCATGATGTCGAAGGCACGCGGAGTTTTCGAACTCTCCGGTTTATCTTTTCCAATCGGACGACTGAAACGAGATTGCTTCGGATTTTGAACCTCCTCGGGCCTCTTTTCTTTCTGCTTATCTACCGCCTGTCGTCGAGAATCTTCAACCGGTTTGGGAACTGTAATCACCCCCAGTTCCGCGAGAGTCTTGGCTGGTCCCCGTTTTATCACCCCCTGCTCAGCTAATTGATTGCCAGGAGATGGATATTTGAAGTGATATTTGTTTCCACTCCGGGTCGCAAAGACCTCCTGTTCTTCGTCAGAAAGTGGGAAAGCGGGGATTCTTTCGTCATCTTCTCCTGGGATGGCAGAGACTCCATAGCAAGACTTCCCTTTACCCTTTGAGTTCTTCTTGGATGACGATCCGGCCCATTGTTCATCTTCAATCAGATCGGGGTGAACCCAGAGAATTTCACCATTTGGGGCCGTGTGTGGCACCAGTCCCTTTTGGCGTTGTCCGTGCGGGTCATCATTCACTGTTTTCATCCCGACTTTGGTGACGCGTTTTGGCTCGAACCAAGTTGTAGGCACCGATCCAAAACTGATTGACACCGTGTTTGCTCCCACATTCTTGGCAGGTTTCAGCGTTATGACTCCTACGTCGATCAACGCCTGGATCTTATCCTTAAGGTGGTAGCAAGACTTCGTTGGGTGGTGGACCGCTCTGTGGTACGCGCAGTACTTCGGGTCCGTCACCTTGGTGGCTCCTTCATGATCTACAATCGCCGGCAACTGGATTTTGTTGTTCTCCAACAGGTACTTGAAGATGCCGGGAACTTCATCATCCTTGAAGGAGTAGACTTTGGGAAACCTCGGCTCCGAAGACTTTTGCTTCTGAGGCCGTTGCTGCCAATGTGGCTACGATTGTTGTGGCGCTCGCTGCTGCTGCTGTTGCTGAGGTTGTAATTGAAAAGTTTGGTTAGCATCAACGACATTAGCATGAGCTTTACCTTTCCCTTTTTGGTTGAAGTTCTGCTTCGGAGGATTTGTTGCTGGTTGGCCTCTCTCCACTTTCTTTCTCCTGAGGAACCGCTCAGCTTGCTCTCCTCGGACCTTTAAATCCTTCCAGGTCTTGGATGGTGCTGTGCCCATTGCTTCCAACACATCCAGTGAAAGGTTGTTGTGGCAGGTCTGGAGGATGAATTCTTCAGTGATCGGGTCCCGGCAATTCATCGCCTTGTTCCGGAACCTCTTGACGAAGGTGTCGACCAACTCCCCGTCTTTCTGCTTCTCACCGAGCAACGATCCGATAGAAATTTTGGTGTCGTCGTCGAAGAAATTCACGAGGAACTTAGTCTCCATGTCGTCCCAGCTGTTTATGCTTCCTGGCTTGAGGCGACGATACCAATCGAAGGCGGCTCCGCGAAGAGTGCCAACGAATGACCGCACCATCAGAGGTTCATTACCAGAGATGACTCCCAAGTGCGATTTGAAATAAATCAAATGCTGAGTAGGTGAACCCATCCTATTAAACGGCGTGAAGTTAATTAGACTAAACTTCGCCGGATATGGGATCGATTCCCACTCTCTTGGGTATGGACAAGGAATGCCCGTCTTTTTCGTCTCTTGAGCAGAGATCAATGTGTTGATCTTGCTCTCGAGATTTTTAATTTTTAGGCTTTAACCTGTGTCTTCGCTAGCATTCTCGTTACCACCCCCTGCATTGATGGGAGGGATATTGGTATTGCGAGCTTCATTTGTGTCTTCATCTTCCAGGTTGTTCTGGTTAGGACGACTTGGTTCGTCTTGTTGGTTCATCAATGCTTGGATCTGTTGGTCATGCATCTCTCTCATGTTCTGCATGGCCATTTGCATTTCAAACCTAAAGCTTTCTTGTTGTTTGACCATGGCATCTTCAAGCATCTTGGCCACTTGCTCCGCGCTTATCATGAACGACTCGCGGGGCTGTCCTTCACTGGACACGGTGTTATCAGATGCGATTGCTGAGCCGGCATCTGATTCTTCATCTCCCGAAGGTACTCTTGTTCGAACCCTACCATACGTTGCATGGATGATAGCTCCGGACTGAAGACGAGTTACTCGTCGTGGTATTTCTGGAATCGCCTCGGGGTTATCCTGAGCTGATATTCCTGTGCTGGTCATATTGGCGGTGACCCTTGAGTGTTCACCGTCTTTGACCATCGTTTTTCTTCGTTGGAAACGCCTATGCCTTGGTTTCGGCGCTCCAGTGCTGAGTCTTTCGAACACCGAGACTCTCTCAGGGACTGCCTTGACACAATTACATTCCGACAGTACCGCCCGAATAAGCTTCGAGCAAGGACACTGAGTTTCGAACCTTCGAGGGCTCCTCTTTCT
>BQKN01052482.1:0-18570 GCA_022839385.1 Asparagus kiusianus | reverse complement strand
ATGGTGCTTGATGAATGCAATGACGTTGCTCGTCTTAACTTCTCTGAGTGGAACTGCTTCAGCCCATTTGGAGAAGTAATCGGTGATTGCCAGGATGAACCGGTCACCTTTAACCGAAGGGGGATTTATAGGACCAACAATGTCCATTCCCTAAGTCTCAAACGGCCATGACGTAACCGAAGGATGCAGATGCTCCGGAGGTTGGTGCATGTAATTCGCGTGTACCTGACACGCGTGACACTTCCGGGCGTATACAATTGCCTCATGCATCATGGAGGGCCAAAAGTATCCCATTCTCCTGATGCGATCATAAAGCTTGGGACCAGGTTGGTGTGCACCGCACTCTCCTTCATGTGCCTCTTTAAGCACTTCTTCAGCTTCTTTGGTTGATAGGCAACGTGCCAGCATGCCATCATATCCCCTGCGGTATAGCGTTCGATTCTCCGTATTATAGTAGAATCTTGGAGCTCTTCGTCTGATCGACTCTCTCTCCTTCACGTCTTCTGGCAAGATTCCATGTAGGACGTAGTCGATGATGGGGAATCGCCAATCCCGAGGTTCGAACTCAGCCTGAGTTGTGTGCACCTCTTGGGCCTCTTCCTCCCTGCCATTTTCATCGTGAAGCGGCACTAAGAGTTGGTGAGTTCCTACCGTAACAAATTGCTCTGTTCCGGGTGGCTGTGCCAGGGATACAGCTAAAGCTGCTAACGCATCTGCGTAGGTGTTCTGCAACCGCGGAACGTGCTCGATGAAGAATCCTTCAAACGACTCCGCTAGCTCCACCGCCATCTTGTGATAAGGAATTAAATCCTGACTTCGGACTTCGTATTCCCCTTGGACTTGTTTGACTATCAGTTGAGAATCACCGAAAGCTTCGAGATACTCAACCCCCAGCTCTTTGGCGAAGTTGAGTTCTATGATCAGTGCGTTATACTCTGCCACATTATTCGAGCATGGCTCAGTTAATGAGTAGGCTCGAGGCATCACATGTTTCCCCGGGGAAACTAAGACAACTCCAACTCTGGAGGAGACCTTAGAACACCCAGGAGCACTTGTGACATTAGCTGTTCGTGAAGCGCCGTCGAAGTACAAACGCCAAACTTGCTGGTGCGAAGTTGCGTTGACTTCGTGAGTTTCATCAGGTAAGTCGTCATATATCTCGGCGGCGTCCGTGGTTGGATTAGCTGCCAAGAGATCGCAGATGGCTTGCCCTTTTACTGACTTCTGTTGTTTGAAGTGCAGATCGTATTGGGACAAGAGTAAAGCCCACTTCGCTAATCGCCAGCTCATGGAAGCCGGTTGAGTCATGAACACTCGGACCGGGTTAACTTTAGAGATGACGTAGATGGTTTGTCCAACCAAGTAATGCCGCATCTTCTGGATGGCGAACACTAAGGCGAGGCATTCTCTCTCAATCATAGGATATCGAGATTCCGCGCCCACCATAGTTCGGCTTAAGTAATACACCGCCTGCTCGTGACCGTTATCGTCATCTTGTGCAAGCAATGCACTTAATGAGTGGCTCGTCGCCTTGACATAAATCAAGAACGGTTTGCCCGATTTCGGTGCAACGAGTACGGGAGGTTTCGAGAGATATTCTTTGATACTCTCGAACGCCTTTTGACAAGCATCGTCCCATACGAATGACACGCCCTTCTTTGTGAGCCTGGAGAACGGTTAGCATTTCCCCGAAAGGTTTGAGATAAACCGATGGATATACGCCAATCGCCCTTGCAGTCCTCTGAGCTCCTTGAGGTTCCTCGGAGGTTGCAATTCATTGATCGCCTTCACTTTATCCGGATCAATGTGAATACCTTTGGTGGTGACGACGAATCCCAGGAATTTGCCACTGGACATTCCGAGGAAAGACTTGGTAGGGTTCATCTTCAACTGATGGGCCCGCATCAAGTCAAACATGGTCTTCAAGTCTTTGATGTGATCATTCTTATCACGACTTTTCACGACCAGATCGTCCACGTAGTACTCAACCGTCTTTCGGAGATGTTCCTGAAAGATCTTCGACATAGCTCGCTGATATGTAGCACCTGCATTCTTCAAGCCGAAAGGCATGACTGTGTAGCAGAATACGCCGAGAGGCGTTCTAAATGCAGTGTGCTTTTCATCATCTGGATGCATCTTTATCTGATTGTAACCAGAGAAACCATCCATAAAGGACATCCTCTCGAACCCGCACGTGTTGTCGATGATAACATCCGTGATGGGTAGAGGAAAATCATCTTTTGGGCATGCAGCATTGAGGTCCCTGAAGTCGATGCATATCCGGATCTTCCCGTTCTTCTTTAGGACCGGAACAATATTGGTAAGCCATTCGGGATGTTGCTACTCTCGGATGAATCTCGAATCGACGAGCTTTTTGACTTCGGCTTCGATCGCTTCCATCATTTGCGGACGAAACCGTCGTTGTTGTTGTTTGACTGGTTTGACCTCCGGCTTAATGTTGAGACGATGCACTGCTACATTTGGATCGAGCCCTGGCATGTCTTCATAATTCCAGGCGAATACATCGATGTACTCCCGGATAAGAGAAATCAACTCCTCCTTCTCTTCAGGTAGGAGGCTGTCGCTAATGAATATCGGCTTTGGATTCTCCTCGGTTCCCATATTCACTTGAACGACTTGGTCTTCGGTAGGAGGCTCTCTTTGTTCGAACCGATCGCCGTACTGCATGTTTAAGTGATGAATCCACGGGTCTTCCCATGTCGGCATCTCATCATCTTCCTCTATTGTCGAAGGATCAACCGTAGTCATGTTCGACATTAGCTTCTTGAACATTTCACCAAGACTAGCGTCGGAATCCCAACCCGAAGAGTCGGAAGAATATCCCTTCCTAGTCTTGTTAGCGATTTGGTCGATGATTTGCCAGCCACACTCATCATCTGATGAGACATAGCCTAGACCTTTTTTGTGGCGATAATAATCATCGGGTTTTCCCTTCGGTACGTAGGCCATCCGGGGTGGAACCCGTGGACCTCGACCAAAGAAAAGACCCTCTCCGCTCTTGAAGTCATACCCGTGTCTTTTCATCATGTTGCGCGCTTTCGCATCGTATCTAGATAGATGACGGGCTGGTTTATCATCGTCGTCTTCCTCTTCCATGAAGTGGTCGGGTATCGGAGATGCTCTTCCTTTGCCGTAGACGACCTCCTTTCCACCCCCAATCCCTGCGGGGATGATAAGCGTTGTTCCGCAAGGGTCGTGTACCTGCTTCTTCGTCAAACAAAATGATTGAAGAGGCATATACAAATCAGGGTTAGCATAGAGTTCATTAGTGATATCATCGAGACCCGTCGAGTACTCTAAATCATCGTTTATTGATAGTTCTTCGGCAAGTTGCCAATTACAACTATCTTCCGATGATTCATCATCGTCAAGATTGATTACAATGGGTACAATGTCGTTTAAAACAAAACCGCCATCATAATCAAACCCTGGTTCGGTATCAGCTTCATCTCCGCTGTCCGTTCCTTGGGCCGATGGTTTAGTATCGGATTCAGCGCCGTATAAAAGGGAATCGGTGAAATAATTCTCCAATCCCTTGAACGGTTGCTTATCCGCGACCACCGTCTTGACCTCATTATCTGTGCCCACATATTTGAAGCACTGATGTAGAGTTGACGGGACTATAAGGTTACCGTGGATCCAAGGTCGACCCAACAGTAAATTATAGGATGTTTCCGCGTCAATTACATAACAAGTGACTTCCGACTTCAAATCCCCAATCTGGCATTTAATTCGGATCTTCCCCAAGGGTTTGGACCCGCTGGTGTTGAATCCGTAAATTGTCGTGCCAGTGGAAGCTAATTTGCTAGTCGGGATTCCGAGATGATGCATCAATCGGAATGGCATGATGCTGACAGCGGAACCCGGATCGACTTGGATCCGGTTGACAACGCTGGAGCCAATATGCCCGGTGAAGTACAACGGCCTATCATGATTTGAGTTCTTTGTTTGCATGTCTTCTTTGGTGAAAGAGATGCAGGGGAAGTGATGTGCCGCCAGATTGCATTGTTGAGCTGAGGACTCCGGCTCTTCGGAACATGGTTTGATCCGAGTCAAGAAGGCTTCGGAATCACTCAAAGCTTCTTGTAGTGCTTTCCGTGTATCCCTCGACAACCGCAGCAACTCGTATAGAGTTATCCTGGCCGGGATGTTGGCCAATTGCGCCATAATGTCGAAGTGGGGCTGAGAGCTTGCATTCCCCGGTTTGTCTCGTCCAATTGGATGATTGAATCGAGATTGCCTCGGGTTCTGAGCTTCTTGACGTACAGGCTCTTTTCCTTTATCCTTCTGCAGGATTCGCTCCGTAGCTGCTAGCGTTGGGGGAATTGCTGCAATCCCTAGTTCTGCCAGCGTCTTGGAAGGTGGGGTTTTGGTACCCAACTGCTCGGTAGCATCTGGATACTTGAAGTGATATTCGTTCCCGCTTCGGGTTGCAAAAGCTTCTTGCTCATCTTCAGAAAGCGGGAAAGTCGGAATTTTGTCGTCATCCACCCCCGGTATAGCAGAGGCCCCGTGACAAGATTTGCCCTTCCTCTTCGACTTCTTCTTGTTCTTTGTGGAAGAGGTCCCGGCCCACTGTTCATCTGCGATCAAGTCCGGATGAACCCACAAGATCTCGCCATTTGGGGCTGTGTGTGGCACAAGCCCTTTCTGGCGCTGCTGGTGTGGATCATCGTTCACTGTCTTCACCGCCGCTTTGATCACTGACTCGTGTTGGAACCAACTCGAGGGAACAGATCCAAAGCTAATGGATACAGTGTTCGCACCCACCTTCTTCTCTTTGGGCTGTTTCATAGTGATAACCCCAACATCGATCAGGGCCTGAATCTTATCTTTGAGAGCGTAGCATACCTTTGTAGGATGGTGCACCGCTCGGTGGAATGCGCAGTATTTTGGATCGTTGACCCTCTTGGCATCTTCTTGATCCTGAATCGGCGGCAGCTTGATCTTGTTGTTCTCCACGAGGTATTTGAAGATACCCGGGATTTCATCCTCTTTGAATGAGTAAACCTTTGGGAACCTCGGCTCCCCAACCTTTTGCTTCTGGGGCTGTTGCTGCCACCTGGGTTGTTGAGGCGCCCTCTGTTGTTGCTGTTGCGGCTGCTGCGGCTGCTGCTGCTGTTGCGGTTGTGCTTGTACTTCAAAGACTTGATTTGCGACTACCGCATTCGCATGCGCCTTCCCTTTACCCTTGGTGGTAAAATTTGGTTGCGGGGCATTGTTGGGTATTTGTCCCCTCTCTGCCTTTTTCCTTTTGAGGAATCGTTCAGCTCGCTCTCCACGCATCTTCAAATCCTTCCAGGTTTTAGATGGCGCCATTCCCATGGCTTCAAGTATGTCGAGCGTCAAATTGTTGTGGCAAGTCTCGAGGATGAAATCCTCGCTGACCGGATCCCTGCAATTCATAGCTTTGTTCCGGAATCTTTTCACGAAGTTTTCAACCGTCTCGCCGTTCTTTTGCTTTTCATCGAACAGCGTGCCGATTGAAACTTCGGTATCATCATCAAAGAAGTTTGTTAGGAACATGTCCTCCATGTCATCCCAGCCGTTGATGCTCCCAGGCTTGAGACGGCGATACCAATCGAAGGCAGCTCCGCGAAGAGTGCCGACGAATGACCGCACCATGAGGGGCTCATTTCCGGAAATGATTCCTAAATGAGACTTGAAGTAGATTAAATGCTGGGTAGGGGAACCCTTCCCATCAAACGGCGTAAAGTTAATCAGATTAAACTTTGCCGGATATAGGATCGATTCCCACTCCCTTGGATAGGGGCAGGGTATACCAGACCTTTTTACCTCTTGAGCACTCATCAACGCGTTGATTTTACTCTCCAAGTCTTTCATCTTCCTGTTCTCACTCGTCTCGGTCTTCGAGTGGCTTCTGGGAGAGGCGGCGTGGTCCTCTTGGGCATTATCTTCTGCGGGACCACCCCCATTGCTGGTGTTGACAGGAGGGATGTTGACATTATCCCCTTCCCGTTCATGCTCCTCTGGATTACGTTGACTCGGTTCTCCTTGGTGAACCGTCATCGCCGCGATCTGTTGGTCGTGCATCTCCCTCATCCGCTGCATGGCCATCTCCATTTCAAATTTGAAGCTCTCCTTTTGCTTGGCCAGGGCTTCTTCAAGTATCTTCGACACTTGTTCGGCGCTGATCATGAGCGATTCGTAAGGTCGGCCTGCACTTGAAGTCGTGTCATCGGATGCGACGGCGGAACAGGTATCAGAATCAGCATCTGATTCTTCTTCTTCTAGGGAAAGTCCCTTGTGTACTCTTGGGTAATTCTTTCGTTTGATGGTTCCCGACCGCAACCACGTCATGCATCGGGATGCTTCGGCAAGCTGATCCAAGTTGAGACGTGGTGTTGATCCCCCTCTGCCGGTCATGTTGGCCGACACTCTTGAATATTCATCCTCTCGGCGGAGCGATTTCTTCTTGTTGAAAAGCTTCGGCTTGGAGAGTCTTTCGAACACCGAGATTCTTGTTGGGGTCTGAGCACAGCAACACTCGGACAGTACTGCCTTGATAATGTTGGCACACGGGCAGCGGGACTCCATATCCTGCATGTATCTCTTTCGAGATTTTCCCACACCCTCGGCCCTGTAGTACAGCTCATCAGCTTGATAGCTGGAGCAACCTACAGAGTGTTGGTAGGTGTCCCTTGGTATGACATGCTCATCCTCAGACGAGTGTGTTTCCCTTTGGGAATGCAAAACTTGGTTAGATTTTTCAAGAGTGGCCCGTTCAATTTTACGCTTTTGGGAGCGTAGAAATCGAACGGGCTCTTTTAGTTCGACTCGCAACCCGGTGCGGTCGGTGATAGGGGCTTTCCCTTTTTCATCTTTCTTGGGGGGATTGATTCGACCCCCGGTCTGGTTTTTAACTTGGGGACCTTTCAATGGTCCCAGCCGTTCTTTGACGGGTATTCTTCCTCGGTTCTCCGGTAAGGGACCGAGGCGACTCGTCAAAGGAACCTAGGATCTTGAATGATCCCCTTTTTTACCTGGCCCTGTTGAGGGTGTCGGTACAGGAGGAGTAGGCTCTGATTTGGTTGAACTCTGGGCGATAATCTTGCCCTTCTTTGCTGGAAGTGTTGGTGTCGATTTAGGAACCCACACCGATTTGCTTGTAGACGATGTTTTGACCACCGTTTCTCGCTGCATCTCCTCTGCCTTCTTCAGGAGGAGCCGAGCATGTGCGAGTAGAGCGCGGCGCTTCTTGATTCGCTCCTCGAGCGTGGAGCGGTTCCTCTTGACGCGGATCCACTCGCTTGCTTCTGCTTTGGAGGGGAGGTTGATTGCTTGCCGTTGCTCTTGTCGCTGCCTCGACTTCAGATCCTCTGCATAGCGCACTCCATCTTTCGACTCCTTAGCCCTGGCGAGCTGTTGAGCGAGGCGTTGGCGGCGTCTTTGGATCGCCCTTTTTGATGGAGTTGGAGCAGCATCACCCATTGCCTTTGGTGCTGTTGGATCTACGTTCTTGACCACACTGATCGATGCAAGGCCGTTGTGTGGTGCAAGTGTAGCAGCAGCGACGGCGGGGTCTTGAATTGAGGAGTTGGAGATCCCGTAAGCCCTTTTTGGAGATGGGTTCTTCCTGCGCCGGTGCGGAGAGGCAGATCTGGAGGAGGAGGAGGAGAGGTACTCTTCATACTTCTGCTGGTCGAACTCGTACTCGACCTCTTCATTCACCCGAATCTTGAAGGCCGGTTGCGTCACTCCGATCTCGGCAGCGAGATCGTCGGCTCCCACTGTGGTCGCCAGCTTGTTTCCGGTAAAAGTTGCTGTTTTCATTGATGTTCTCTTTTTCGAGATCTGTTACAACTTTGAGCGTTACAACAGGATAAAATGAAAACAAAGATATTACAACTTTAACGAAAATAAACACGAGATCCCGGTTTGGTATGGTCTCGCTTGCGTGGGTTGTTGGCCTGTGACGGGGACGTCAATATCCGTGGACCGCCGACTCTTCAAGATTCTTTCCGGTAAAATCCGGCAGAGTTTCGTCTATCCGCGGAGGGATATAGAAACAGAACTTCGTCGATCCGCGTGAGATCTAGAAGTTTAAAGCGTATATCTCGGCTAACGCGAGATAATAGCTCTTCTCAGTGTCGCCTGCGAAGGGCAACACCAAGGAACAGAAGGGGGTGAATGAAGGGTGCTGATGAAGAACGCCTTACTCCGTGCTCCGGCAGGGCTTCGCCGCTATCTTGCAGACTCTGACTCCTCACTCCGGCAGGGCTTCGCCGCTCTCTTGCAGAACAATCCTTGGCTAAGATAATTCAGCCTTGAATTGAGAGCAAAATCGAGAGCCCCTCACAAAGGAGGCCAAGGGGGCTATTTATAGCCACAAGGAGAGGGGGGGGGGCTGATGTGAGACACCCCCTAGGGGGTGTCTCGGCCCTGGCCGAGACACCCCAAGGGGTGTCTCGGCCTGGCCGAGACACCCCTGGGGTGTCTTGGCTTTGCCAAGACACCCCTCGGGTGTCTCGGGCCTGCCGAGGCCCATTCGGGTGTCCCAACGCAGTCCGAGGCTGTGCCGTTGTTCTGCCGTTGTCCTGCCGTTGACTCGCCGTTGACTTTTCGTCCGAACTCGGATTTGAGTGATTTTGGATGCGTTGGAATCGTGACGGCGAGCTCTGTAGGCCCCGATGGTTGGATTATCCGTGGGGTGATCGGGGCACAGCGGGCGTTGGTCCAATTGCGGTGATCGCGGGGTTTTCGGTCAACCCGTATCCTCGTGATTCTGACATTCTGTCGGCTCACGTAATCCGTCGGTTTGCTTCAGTCGCTCACCGGCGTCATTTGAGCTCTTATGAACTGGGTAGTGACGTTCGATCGTCGATCGTTAACACCGAGCTGTGAGTGGGGACCTATCGGCAATTTTCGATGCCTACAAAGCTTACCATGGCCAAGACTAAGACTGAGTCATTCCTTTTCGATAAACGAAAAGTTGCCTTTGCTTCTTTTTCCACCAAACCTATAAAAGTTAGGGTAGAAATTGAGCTTCTTCAGATTCAAATGACCAATCCTATAAAAGTTAGGGTCGTTTGAACCTTTTTCGATTCTCGGAGTGGAGATCCCACTCCTAGTTTCATCCTTCGGATCCTGGGGGTGGAGATCCCACCCCGAGTTTTCTTTCCTGCTGAAGATAGAATATAAAATTCTTCCTCTTCAGATTCAAATGACCAATCCTATAAAAGTTAGGGTCGTTTGAACTTTTTGATTCTCGGAGTGGAGATCCCATCCCTAGTTTCATCCTTTCGGATTCTGGGGGTAGGGATCCCACCTCGAGTTTCCTTTCCAGCTGGAGATAGAATATAAAATTCTTCCTCTTCAGCACTGGGAGATAGAATATAAAATTCTTCCTCTCTCAGTTTGTCTTTGAAAAGGCATAATCCCAAACTTCCAGCCCGCGCACTTTGTGCACGGGACGGTGCAGGATACCCTTCAGCGTCAAAGAACAAAGTCTCAGAGAGTTTACTCTCTTAGCACAACGTTACATGCATAACGGATCTAGACAATTCGCATGCTAGCCCGATTCAAACGGTAATCGGTAAAGGCACATCAAACCCGTTGAAGGTTGGGGGTTTGCCAAAAACCCCAAAGCCTATACCTAACACGTATAGCCGGTTTAGTCTTTTACCGATTAAAGAAGACACCAGGGTCTAAACCTGGGGAATTTTATCCCGAAGCCTAAGAAGGGATAAGTCATCGTCTAATACGCGGTGCAGGGTGCCCTTTTCCCTATAAGAAATGGTGAAGTCTATGTATTCAAAGTCATAGCATTAAGCCTAAGAAAAGCAATTCTCTTAGCACAACGGCATATCAAACCATTGAGGGCTGGGGGTTGCCAAAATTTGATCACTGCTGGATTCACAGTAAATAAAGAAACATCATGAAAGAAGCAAGTGCGGAGTCTTTAGCAACAGATTAAGTCAAAAGCATACAACAAAAACAAAGCTCGTTAGCCCGAAGGCAACTGACGGCTAAGAACATGGGACTCTAAACTAGAGAGCATGTTCATGTAGCTCTGCTCAAGTTCTGCCTGCAGGCTAGCTCGGACAGAGTCTTAAGAACTGCTTAAGACCTCCGCGGCTTCACTTTGCAACTTCATCAATCCCTCCTGTGTCGATCCCAGCTTATCCAGCGTCCATTCACGAGAACGCTCTAATTCAGCCAGGTCCTCGGCGATAAGAGTAGCGGACTCCTCGGCACGCCTCAAAGCATCCTTCAACCGTAGCATCTGTAATCTGGTGGAGGTAACCGTCTTCCAAGTTGAGCCAGATGATTCCTCACGGTAGGAGCAGCTACCGATACCTCGCCTGAGGGTGCAGTGTCAAGACCCATGATCCCCGGTCAAAGACCACGAACATGATGATACCCACCAGGACCAGGAGTCTTGTGATGAGAGACGTATCCACACTGAACTCACTCAGCATCATCAGTAAGGTGCCAGGACATCTGTCGCCCCACAGCCTGTCTCTCCAAATGAGTGAAAGAATATTGACGAGGAATGGAGGGAATATACAAAAGAGCTCCTTCGTCGAGATTCAGCCAGTGCTCCTCAGTGGGAATCAAGGTAACAGGATCCTCAGTGTGATCTCCGAACAGAAAATCCGGCTTCTTTAAAGCCTGGGTGGAGGAAGAGTCCGCAGTAAGGGGAGCATCGGTAATAAGCTGGCGTAAACAGTGACGCCCTCCATCCCGTATCAAGCGACAGGATTCGTCAGAACGATCTCTGTCGAACTGAGGGAGTAGATCATTAACCTGCCTGGCAGAAGCCGAAGCGAAGACTTCCCTGCTACAACCAATAGCGACATGATGAGGGAGGCTGCCCGTGGGGAACTCGACTGCAACAAAGCATAAGGATAGAATCAGAAAATCCAGCCTATAAAGATGAGATAAGCTCATTCACGGGGTTATTGGAGAGACGATATCGAGTGTCCTACACCGGGAGAACGGCATGCATCATCACGTAGATAGCGTGATAACACACACCGACCTCTAAGGTGCAAGACGACACGAGATCGCCCCAACATATCCGAAGACTTGAATTGGCTAAGCAAAACAAGTCCGAAACCTTAACCCCCGCGAAGAGGGGTATCGGTTCTTCCTTCATGACCCGCGGAGAGGTCAATCAGGGATACAGAAAATGTAAATTCTCACCCCCGAAGAAAGAGGCCGCTGAAGAAGATACCGTGGGAACCTCTTCCTCGCTGTGCTGCGAATGGGAGCGACTCCTGGAAGGTCGAGGGCGACGCGGAGACATCGCAAATCTGCAATAAAAAGCAGTACGTCAGGTACAATATGAATACATGAAATTTAAAAAAAGGAGATTAAGCACTTGAACTTGAGTCCTATGAATAAATAGGATTTTATAGTTAAAGTCTAATTAAACCTACAAATTTCGTGCGCGCGAAATAATAATTGTTATTTTCGCGGTAAATTTTGGTGAAATACCCAAAATACCCCTCGTGTTCAAGGCCAAATTCGGGTCAAGGACACGCGTGATCCGGGTCATGATCATCACATTCGATCATCTAGCACCCCGGTACCCCACAATTTTGGTTAAATTTTGTAAATAAGCCCTTTTACAGAATTTAGCCAATTTTGCATAAAAACCCCTCCACAAATTTTGGTTTAGTCTCCGCATGCCTTTATCAAAAATTTGATCATGAGTTTGTGGCCTAAACTCCTTGGATTTCATGCCTTAAATTCGCTGCCTTTTTGCAAATAGGCCCCTCTAAAACATTTATGGGCTATTTTGCAAATAAACCCCTCAACAACTCTTGCATAAAGCACCCCTCACTTTTTTTGGTCAAACGGACATGAATCCAAGCCTCAAAATTTCAGTCCCATTTTTGCAAATGAGCCCTCCAAAATTCGGCCATATTGCCTCTTTTGCACAAAACCCCCCAAAATATGGTGCATACACAACCCCTAGCCTACTACAAGAGTAAAGATGCAATCTTTATCAAAAAAGGAGAGGATTGTGAAGGGGAACTTACCCAAATCAAGAGGTTTGAGAACCCTAATTCCAAGGGCCAAGATTCGAGCTTGAAGGAGGAGTAAGAAACCCTAATTGGAGGAGACCAATTTTGGCCAATGGGTGCCCGCCAAAAATCCAAATTTGCTTATGGGTTGAGAGCTCTTGAAAGGAAATCAATGGAGGAAGCTTGGAGGAAGAAGAAAGGGGAGAGGGGGAATCTCTTTTGAATTTTGAAATGAAGGGAGAACAAAACAAAACAAGAAAGAGACAAAAGAGAGGGGGGGGAGACCGCGGTTGAGCCAAAGACACCCCTAGGGGTGTCTCGGCAAAACCGAGACACCCCAAGGGTGTCTCGGTTTTGTTGAGACACCCCGGGGGTGTTTTGACTGGGTTTTGACCCCCCGAACATTTTTCTGAACCCTGAATCACGCAGATTCTTCGCCGATTGTTGGATATGTTGATGATTTCCACCCAAGTCAACTTTCGACGATTCAAAACTCTCGGGTAAACGCCGGTTAACGCGTAACCCCAGGTCAACGCCGGTCAGCGCATTGCGACAAAAGTCAACGCACGGCAATTCGAAACCCTCGGGTAAACGCCGGTCAACGCGTAACCCCAGGTCAACGCCGGTCAACGCGTTGTGACAAAAAGTCAGCGCACGGTGATTCAAAACCCTCGGGTAAACGCCGGTCAACGCGTAACCCCAGGTTAACGCCGGTCAACGCGTTGCGACAAAAGTCAACGCACAGCGATGAAGGTCAACGCGTTGTGACAAAAGTCAACGCGTTGCGATGAAAGTCAACGGTCGACGTTTGAAACCCTAGGGTCAACGCCGGTCAACGCATAACCCTAGGTCAACGCCAATCAGTGCGGTGCGACAAAAAGTCAACATACAGTGATCCGAAACCCCAAGTCAACACGATGTGACAGGGATAGTAAGTTCAAAAGTCAATCGAATGACACGAGCCAAATTCAACTCACCAGCTGTAGACTCGAGACTCCGACGACGGCCAGGCGATAAACGCAGCGCCGGAACAACTTCGGTTATTCGTCAAAGCATCGGATAAACCGAAAATCGAAGGAGCCAAGAGTTGAAGCTAACCGCGGGTCTTTTATGCCGACTAAAGGCTGGACCAATCATATCCAAAGTATTCCAGTCTCTTCTATAAAAGAAACGAGTCCGGAACACTTTGGAGGGGGTATCTGTAGGCATCAAAAATTGTCGATAGGTCCCCACGAACAGCTCAGTATTAGAGAATGACAATGAACGTCACTACCCGGTTCACAGGAGTTCGATTGACGTCGGTGAGCGCCTGAAGCGAATCGACGAGCTACGTGAGCCGACAGAATTTTAGAACAACGGGGATACGGACTGATCGGGAACCCCGCGATCGCTGCAAAGGAAGCAGCGCCCTTCGTGTCCCGTTCACCCTACAGATAATCCAACCAACGGGATTGACAGAGCTCTTCGTCAGAATTCCAACGCACTCGAAATCACTTAAATCCGAGTTGGGACGAAGAATCAACGGCAAACGCACCCGGTAGAGCCTCGGACTGAACTGGGGCACCCGGGGGTGTCTCGGTAAGCTCGAAACACCCTAGGGGTGTCTTGGCCAGGCCGAGACACCCCAGGGGTGTCTCGGCCACGGCCACGCCGAGACACCCTAGGGGTGTCTCGAGTTGGTTACACGGATAAGGGGCTATTGTGCACCCCCTAGGGCCTCCTCTTGCCTATAAATAGGACCCTTGGGCCTCATTTTTGAAGATCTGGAATTTTGGAGAGGATTGGCGAAGCCCTGCTGCAGAGAAGAGTGATCGAGCCCTCTACAGCAAAGAAGACTTCTTCTTCATTTCCCCCTTCTCTTTTCCTTAGTATTGCCCCTCGTCGGTGATACTAAGAAGAGCAAATATCTCGCTTTATCCGAGATAGGAGCTTTGAGTTTCTAGATCTCCCGCGGATCGACGAAACTCTGCCCGATTTTTCGGAACGGATCTGATCGATCGGTGGTCCACGGATATCAACATCCCCGTCACAGGCAAAAGACCCACGCAAGCAAGAGACGATAAACGGATCTTTTGTTTATTTTCGAAAAGTTGTAATTTTTAATTCTTTGTTATTTGAATTTCATTTGTAACGACTGAAGTTTAATGAAATCAATGATGAAGGTAACTTTTTCCGAAAACAGTGGTGACTCTCTCGAAGAGAGCCCGCCAAAGGCGACGCCAACGCTTGGCCCGAGAATTTGCAAAGGCAATGGAATCCACGGATGGAATCCGCCTTAACGCGAGTCCGAAGAACAAGAGAGGCAAACAGCCTCAACAACCGATGAATGGCAGCTCCTCCAAGCCGCCAACGAACGAATGGATCCGTGTCAGACGGAATCGTTCGACACTTGAGGAGCGCATTCGCAAGCGCCGCGCATTGTCAGCGCAGGCACGGGCTCAAGTCCAAGAGGCCCATAGAAGACTACAGAAGGAGGTGGCAAAGAAACCACCACCAACCCGCCAAGTATGGAGGCCAAAATCTGAAGCGGCGATTCAGGCTAAGGCACAATCGTTACAGCCTTCGAAGCAGGCTCAACCTCCAGCGAGCCAACTCAAATCGCCGATAATCCCCATAGATGCTCCGGGAGATCCCGCAGGACCATCCCGAAGAAGGAGGTCAGTGTTGGTACGCATCGGTCCAATTCCCGATGAAAGAGGCAAGGCTCCAGTTCAAGAACGTTTGGGCCCGATGAAGAAGCCCCGAACGACTCAACTTGCTGGGGGTTGCCATCATTTTCAGCATGGCAAGGAGTTCAAGGCTGCTGCGCGCGCCAATTTGCGCATCGAAGTCCAGGAGCCCGCTGAGAACTAGCGCCCACAAAGGCATGTTTCGAGGCGCGTAACTTTTGAAAGACCGAAGAAGGCAGTTCACCCTCAGAAGGAAACGTTGTCATCCGATGATGATAACGTTATACCTGAGAAGTCGTGCCAACACACGATAGGTTACTCCGATCTTCAAACAGACGAGTTGTACTATCGTGTTGGGGGTACGAGGAAAACTAGGAAGAGGAGTCCTCAAAGGCTAGAGAATCAATGCCCCTATTCCAAACTCATTCGGGTGGTATTGTCTGAGTGTAACTGCATCAAGACGGTCCCCGAAAGAGTTTAGGTTTTCGAGAGGCTCAGCACTAAAATGCCAAAGCCAAGGTCTAGGCGTCGCCGACGAAGAAGAACGGCGGTTGAAGATGGAGAATTTCCAAGGGTCACCGCTAACATGACCAGCAAAAGGACATCGGCACGGGATAATCTCGAGTCGATTCTGAAAGCATCCCGGCGTCTAACCCGTCTGTAGTCTGGAGCCATCGCACGAGGAACTTATGGTAGGGTTCGGACAAGACTACCTTCAGAAGGTGAAGAGTCGGATGCCTGCTCTGTGGTCGCATCAGATAATACAGTGTCCAGTGAGGGGGAACCCCGCGAGTCGCTGATGATAAGCGCGGAACAAGTGGCGAAGATGCTCGAAGAAGCCATGGTTAAACAGCAAGAGAGCTTCAAGTTCGAAATGCAGATGGCCATGCAGACTATGAGAGAGATGCATGACCAACAAATCCAGGCATTGAGGAACCAACAAGGTGAACCAAGTCGTCATAACCAGAACAATCTGGAAGATGAGGACACAGGTGCAAATGAAACTCATAACGCCAATAACCCTCCCATCAATGCAGGGGGTGGCAATGAGGATGCTAGCCACAACACCACTCTTCCACCTCAGAATCGTGCTGACGAAAACTCGGGTGAAAGTATGAAAATCAAAAACCTCGAAAGTAAGATCAATACATTGATTTCTGCTCAAGAGGTGAAGAAAACGGGCATTCCTTGTCCATACCCAAGAGAATGGGAATCAATCCCATATCCGGCGAAGTTCAACTTAATCAACTTCACGCCGTTTGATGGGAAGGGCTCACCCACTCAGCATGTGATTTACTTCAAATCACATTTGGGGGTCATCTCTGGTAATGAACCTCTGATGGTGCGGTCATTCGTTGGCACTCTTCGTGTAGCCGCCTTCGATTGGTATCGCCGCCTCAAGCCAGGCAGCGTGAATAGCTGGGATGATATGGAGACTAAATTCCTTACTAATTCTTCGATGACGATACCGAGATATCCATCGGGTCGTTGCTCGACGAGAAAAAGAAAGATGGGGAATTAGTGGATACCTTCGTCAAAAGGTTCCGGAACAAGGCGATGAACTGTCGGGACCCGATCACTGAAGAGTTCATTCTCCAGACTTGCCACAACAACCTCGCATTGGACGTGTTGGAAGCAATAGGGATAGCACCGTCCAACACTTGGAAAGACTTGAAGGGGCGCGGTGAACAAGCCGAACGCTTCCTCCGAAGGAAGAAGGCCGAGAGGAGCCAATCGACGATTAATCCTCCGAACTCGAACTTCGCCTCCCGTGGTAAGGGCAAGACACCTGCAGCGGCTGTCGATGCTAATCAAACGTCACAACAGCAGTCCCGGAGATAGCAGAAGACTTCGGATCAAAGGCCCCAAAAAGAGTACTCCTTCAAGGACGAAGATGTTCCAGCCATCTTCGAATCACTCCTTAAAAATAACAAGATCAAGCTATCACCGATCATGATTCAGGAGGAAGCTGACAATACTGCGGATCCGAAGTACTGCGCATACCACAGGAGGGTCCTTCATCCCACCAAGGCCTGCTTTACTTTAAAGAATAGTATCCAGACCTTGGTTGAAGCCGGCGTCATAACGCTAGAGTAAGCCAGTTGAGAACGGCATCACTCCGAAGAGTATATGAGTATAAACTGCTTCTCAATCCTCCGACCGGTATAAGAGGTTAAACTGCTCCCTGATGCTCCAACAGGTATATGAGTCTAAACTATTTCCTCTCTTCCATGGGAAGTTCCTAGAGAGTGTCATGCGTGGTATTCTTAAGGATAACCCGATCATGCAGCCAATACAATGATAAACCTAGTTTCGCAAGAAAAACTATGGGTGGATAATTCATGTAACGGGAAGTTCCCGAAAGAATGTTACATATAACTTTCTTAGGGATAACCCGATCATTACAAATAAAATGATAAGCACTAAACCCACCGTTTACCTGGTCAAATCTTAGGACCACAACCAAAATCCTCTCTCGATTCCTCCAATGAACGAGAGGCCCACAAATCGAGCGATCAAACCTTCCTACAGTTAGGATCGTCTCAAACCTCCCACTTGGTCAAACCTTCCTACAGTTAGGGCCAAAACCAAAATTCCCTCTCGATTCCTCCAATGAACGAGAGGTCCACTTTCAAATCGAGTGATCAAACCTTCCTACAGTTAGGGTCATCTCAAGCTCCCGTTTGGTCAAACCTTCCTACAGTTAGGACTAAAACCACAGTTCACTCTCGATAAACGAGAAATCCTATCTTTAGCTCGGTAATCAAACCTTCCGACAATTAGGGTTATCCGAATCTTTTCAATTCTGGGGGTGAAGATCCCACCTCGAGTCTCCTTTCCAACTGGGAATAGAATATAAAATTCTTCCTTCCTTGTTCGGGGAATAGAATATAAAATTCTTCCTTTCCCACATCAATCTTTTCCAAGAATTTATCAATCTTGGATTCATCCTAGGAAGTTTATCCCGAATCCTAAGCACGGATAAGTCTGCGCCTAACACGCGCTGCCGGTTTAGTCTTTTTCCATAGAAGAAGACACCAGAGTTCGATTCTGGGGTATTTTATCCTGAAACCTAAGCAAGGATAAGTCGGCGCCTAACACGCGCCGCCGGTTAGTTCTTAACCGTTAAAAAGAACACCCGCCCACGTATTCAACATTGTAGCAGGTTGTTATTAAACGCCAAAATCCATGCCTCACACGCATGGGGAATTTCATCCTGAATCCTAAGAAAGGATATGCCGACGCCTAACACGCATCGCCGGTTTAGTCTTTGCCCGTAGAAAAAACACCAGAGTTCGATTCTGGGGTATTTTATCCTGAAACCTAAGTAAGGATAAGCCAGCGTCTAATACACGTTGCCGGGTAGCCCATTCCCGTAACAATAGCGAAGTCTACGTATTCGAAGTCGTAGCACAAAATCTAAGGGAATTCATTCCGTTAGCACAACGTTACATGCGCAACGGATTTAGACAATCCTCATGCTAGCCCGACTCAAACGGTAGTCGGTAAAGGCTAATCAAATCCGTTGAAGGTTGGGGGTTAGCCAAAAATCCTAAAGTCAACGCCTAACACGCGTCGCCGGGTAGCCTATTCTCGTAATAAGTGGCGAGGCCTATGTATTCAACATCATAGCATAAAGTCTAAGGGAGTTCATTCCTTTAGCACAACGTCACATGCGGAACGGATTCAAACATTCCGTATGTAAGCCCGATTCAAACGGTAATCGGTAAGAGCACATCAAATCCGTTGAAGGCTGAGGATTTGCTAAAAATCCTAAGTCAACGTCTCATACACGTTGCTGTTTAGTCTTTTCACAGGAGAAAGACGAAGTCTACGTATTCAATATCGTAGCACTAAAAGGGTTAACTCTTTTAGCTTAACGT
>BQKN01052475.1:0-10833 GCA_022839385.1 Asparagus kiusianus | reverse complement strand
ACTGCTTGAGCAAAAGTGCAAGAAATGAATAAATGGTCTTGCGTTTCGACATCCTGCTTACAAAAAGGGCAACGAGGGTCTCCCATCCAACCCTTATGGATCAGGTTTGCTCTGGTGTTGAGTTTGTTCTTGGATATAATCCAAAATAAAACCTTAACTTTCTGAGGAATGATGGACTTCCAGATGAATTTATGATAGGGAGATACTGTCCCCCCGTGAGTGATGATGGCGTAAAAAGATTTGATAGTGAAGACTTCAGAAGGGTGATACGGCCACGTTAGGCTATCATGGGAAGAAGAGGTGATAGCCTGGAGGGGATCAAGCTGGGCATATAGCTTGATGATGTCGCTTTTTTCTACTGCTGAGATACCCCTCCTGAGGATGGGGTGTCATTTCCAACCAGAGGTGCACTGATAGCCTTGAGATCTTACTGAACAGGTTCTAGAAAATGCCAGGTTACATGCTGAAGGGAATAGACTGGAAAGAGAGTTTGAATTGGTCCACTTGTCTTTCCAAAATCTGCATGTCTTACCGTCTCCCACTTGCCATCTCACCAAGCTAAAGAAAGAAGAGTGGATATTATGTAAATCAGAAAAAAGTTTGGAGACTGACTTACTTGGTGGGTGCACAAATGGATTGTTATTATCTTTAGAATAGAGGGAGAACAAGACTTTACTGATAAGAGAACTTCTGTCGAAGGCTTTCCATAGCCACTTGGAGAGGAGAGCAGTATTGAAAGCGGCTATGTCAATGACCCCCAGGCCTCCTTCATGTTTGGGCTTACATACTGTGGACCAGTTAACCAAACATTTGGATTTGGATAGAAGGGCACTACCATTCCAGAGAAAATTTCTCCTGATTTTATCTATCTCTTGAATGACCCATGTGGGCAATTTAAAGCAAGACATGTAGTAGAGGGGAATAGAGGATAGAACAGAGTTGAGGAGAGTAAGTCTGCCCCCTATGGAAAGGAGCTTGTTCTTCCATAAAGATAATTTCCTCTTAAATGAGTCCAACAGAGGTTGCCATTCTCTTCTACTCAGGGTACCCCTCTTAAGAGGAAGACCAAGGTAGGAGAATGGAAGAGAGCCCACAGAGCAGTTAAAAGATACAGCAAGAATGGCACTTTTATGGGGAAATCTGCCAAGATAGAACATATTAGTCTTCTGGGGATTAACGTGAAGGCCAGACAGTTTAGCAAAAAGATACATGATTGTTTTAAGAGAGGCCATGTCTGATATGTTGGCCCTGCTGAAAATAATGGTGTCGTCGGCGAACTGAAGGGCTCTGATAGAGTTAAGCTCCCCCTTCAGGTTTAGATCAGTAAGATCTCCCAAAGCTGCACTACACGATAGCATCTTATTTAAAACATCCACAACAAGTAGGAAAAGCAAAGGAGACAAAGGATCGCCTTGCTTGAGACCCCTGAAACATCTAAAAAAACTAGTAGGAGATCCATTAACCAGGATAGCTGATTTAGAGGAATGGAGGAGGTGGTGTATCCAATCACACCAACGAGGTCCGAATCCTCTGGCTTTGAGGAGGGACAGGAGGAAACCCCAATTAACACAATCAAATGCCTTGAAAAAATCCACTTTGATAGCACACATATCCTTTTTGCCAGAGGAGCAATAATTGATCATCTCGTGCGCTAGGAGGAAAGAGTCCAACGTAGACTTACCTGCCTGGAAAGCAGATTGAGAGCTGTCCACTAGAAGAGGTAAAAAGGATTTCAATCTATTGGCAAGGACTTTGGAGAAGATCTTGCAGGAGCTGTTAATCAAACTGATAGGACAATAGTCTTTGGGGGAGCTAGCCTCATCCTTGTTGGGGATAAGACAAATGTGGGAGAAGTTGAGGTTCTGGAGAGACTGAGGGTTAGAATGGAGGCCTTGAACGAAGCTAATAACATCTGATTCAATAGTGTTCCAAAAAGTCTGATAGAAGAGGATTGGGAGACCATCTGGCCCAGGGGCCTTGTCTGGGGGGAGATCGAACACCGCAGCCTTAATTTCCTCTTGCGAGAAGGGGAGATCAAGGGGAGATAGGTTGACAGGACTATGGGGGTATAATACATCCCAATCTAGCTGAAGATTGGAGGCAGGAGGTTGTTGGAAAAGCTTCGAGAAGTAAGCATGGAAAGATTGCTTGATGTCACTGTCTTCAGAAATTAGAACATTACCTTCTATAAGATGAGGGATAAAGTTCTTTCTACGACGGAAAGAAGCAACTTTGTGAAAGAAGGCAGAATTATTATCGCCTTCTTTAAGCCATAGGATCCTTGATCTCTGTTTCCATTTAATTTCATCAGCTTTGGCAAGAAGGAGCATGATGTTCTGCAAATGAGATCTCTGATGGGATTCTGAGGGGGATAGGGTTCTGGTCTCCTCAAGGGAGTTGAGATCGTGAAGACGATTCATGGATGATGAGATTTGGTTTTTGAGGGAGCCCAAGGAGTTTCTGGACCACCATTTTGATCTCTTTTTGATGAGTTTTAGCTTGAGAGATAGGTTTTTAACTGGATCCTCAGAGGAGGAGAAGGAGTTCCAGCAGGCTGAGATGAAGGGGGCAAAATTAGGAAAAGATAACCAAAACTTCTCGAATCTAAAGGGGGGAGGATTGATAGTGGAGGATGTGTCTAATACAATAGGACAATGATCAGAGCAAGAGGAAGGGTACGCATATTGGGAGAGGAGGGGAAAATTTGATTCGAAGTCTAAAGAAACTAAGAATCTGTCTAGTCTAGCGAGAGAAGGAGGGGATCTGTGATTGGACCAAGTGTATTTTCTTCCGCTGAGCGGAAGGTCAAGAAGATGGATGGAATCGATGAGATTGCGGAAGGTATCAATGTCTCGATAGGAGCTCGAGCGCCCACTACTTTCAGATAAACTAAGGGTCATGTTGAAATCACCAAAAACAACCCAGGGTAGGGAATGGGAATCCCTAATTCTCTGGAGCTCCCACCAGCACACCTCTCTATCTGCTGAATCACAGGGAGCGTAGATAGAGGAAGCGCAGAAAGTCCAGTTAGAGGGGCGATGAGTGAGGGTGACGGAGACAGAGAAGACACCAACAGAGGAGGAGGAACAGGAGAAAATGTCATCATTCCAGCCGAGGAGTACTCCCCCCTGGAGTCAACAGCATCGAGGGAGACCCAGGAAGAGATCTTATTACCCCCCAACTTCTTAAGAAGGATAGGACCAGGAGGACTAAGTTTAGATTCCTGAAGGCCCACCAGATGAACATTGGCAAGCTGCAAGCAAGCGCTCACTAGCCTACGTTTACCCGGGTTGTTTAACCCTCTGACATTCCAAGATCCAATACGCATGGGCAAAGATACAAGCAACTTGAGCTGAGAGAGCAAGGGGGGCTCAAACTTACTGAGGCCCTAGGGACTCCATAGACTGAAGATCCCTAAGCTCATCATGGTCAATTGGCCCTTTGATGCCACAATTGATGGAGATATCCTCCAAAGTATGCAATGAAAGGGAGTTGATGGGGAGAGTGGATACTGAGGATGAAGATGAGCCCTTGGATGTACCTGGATTTTTACCTTTCCTCTTCAAGGATAGGTGCTTTCTGTAAGGCAAGTGGGACATAAGGCCACTGCTGGACTTCTTCTTGGCAGGTTTAGTATGTCTCTTAGCATCTTCGAAACCTGGGGGGGCTGAAGAGGATGAGTTGTCGGAGGTGTCGGAGGAGCTAATCTGAAGAGCTTGGCCAATTTTATTTGCCGGAGCTATCTCTAAAATGCCGTCGATGCCCGGGAATGTAGCAAGAACAGATTCCCAAGAGGCCTTAGAGATGAGGATCGGGATGCCTTTAAAAATGACGTTGGTCATCTCGGGAGCCTCTGCTGGCGCTGGGACCGCTGGAGGAGAGGAGGGAGACTTACTGGGGGATCCGGTCAAAGGACTCTTACCTTTGGGGGATCCGGCCAAAGGACTCTTACCCTTGGGGCAGAGGAAGGCAAAGTGGACTGTGGGCACTGAGGGGGAGCGGAACTCAAGTGGGCTGATGGCCCAGCTGAAGGGGAGGTAGCCGGTGGGGAACATATTGCCCCCTCTTTACGAACAAAAGCTTCAAAAGTGTCCCTGTTTTTACCTTGCTCTGCGGAAAGAGGAGATCCTACCAACTGCAGCTTGACCGTTCCTTCCATAATGTGGATCTCGTCAGGGGACTCGTACCTGAAGATCACCTCTTGGGGGATTTCTGATGGGTCTGTAACATGCAGCATAGCTTTACATGCTTTAGCTTCCTTCTTTAACAAGACATCATCGGAAACAGTAATAATGTCTCCGATGTCGGAGAGGATGGAAGAAATAAATTCCAAGTCCCAGAGATGAATAGGGAGATTCAGAATTTGGACCCATGCATAGGAGAATTTAGGTATAGCTATGAGCCCTGCTTTCTCAGACCACAGGGTGAAAACATCACCGAATTCACCAAAGTTGAAGAGAGGTTTGGAACAGGCATAGTCTAGGGTTTCAGCATCAGGGAATTGAATGAAGTAAGAAAGGTCCGAAGTTTGTCTGACAGAGAAGGACCATACTTCTACCTCGAGGTGCTGTTCTATATTTTCAATGAGCTCCGCGAAGGAGGGGTTTCCAAACTGGATCTTAAGGAAGGCATAGCAGGAAAAATCAGACATGCTGGATAAAACCGACGGAGGCAGAGAAACTTTGGGTAGAAAGAGTGGTGGGGGAGAGGAGGAAGGTGGGGGAATGCTGAGAATGGTTTGATTCTTTCTATTGGGGCAACAAACGGAAGTGTGACCGATGAGATTGCATGCAAAACACTTGAAGGCACCTAGCGAGCACTGTTTGGCCATGTGGTCTGATTTACCACAGCGGAAGCACCTGGGGATTCTGGGGGAGGAGGGGAGGTGACTGGAAGAGGAAGAAGACCTAGGTCTTTTTGGACGCCTCTTGTACGACACTGTGGTCCACCCGGCCTCTGGGGTGGGGAGAATGCCTTTCTGATCAGGGGGAGTGGAAGAGGGTGGCTGAAGTGGTTTGGAACCCTTGACGAGGTCCGCAAAAGACGGTTTATGGGTAGGGAGATGAGGCCGAGGGGGACGAAAAGAGAAAGGGCGATGGGAATTGAGGGTGTTGGGGAAGGGACCAGAGTTGGAAGAGGTGATGGGTGGAGGGGGATAGTGGAGGGAGGGGTTCACTGTAGCCGGAGAAGACGACGGGGAGATGGTGAGCTTACCGTCCTTGATGGTGACAACACGAGCTCTGGGAAAACGGGACGCCCCGCGCTCTGACACTGCTTTGAAAGTCTTCGCCTCGGTTCTGCTGCTGAGTCGCTTCCCCTACTGCTCCATCGTTCCACTCAAGTATATTTGAAGTTCAGGTTTGTCAATCCTAGTAACATGCATTGGCCTATTCACACCATGCCTATATATATATAGTCTTTGTTAGTGTTCCAAATTTCATATGTTGTAACAATATCAGATGGAAAAAGTCCATAGTGGATAGTATTAGTAAATACTTAGTGTCATAGAGGATGGTATTTACATTCATATCCTAAAGCGAATGTGAATAAGTAAGCGCATAGAGTAAACTATTTCATCATGTGCACCTACAGGAAACACGTTTAGGATACACCTGAACAACTCTCGTTGAGCCTATTAATGTATCAGTGATAGGTTTGCGGATTGCAAAACCTTAAGTTTTTTAAGAAAAAGAAAAACAATTTAGAACTAAAAAAAGCCACTATATATACCTGAAAAGGCATTGTTGCTTCTGCTTCCGTTTTCTGTTAACCTGTGTTTGCCGGTCTCCATTCTTTCCTTGACCCCTACTATCTAATATCTACAGCCGTCTAATTATAATGGTGGCATTCATATTCCAACCCTGAACCTGACCAACACCTTCGGATATGGGTAAAACTTAATAAGATTGAAGAATTGAAAACCCTTATCTCATTGATAAAATAACATGGGCTTATATAAGCCCTACAAAACTCATCTTACATATAAGCCCCTCAATTATACTAATATGTCAACACTCCTCCTCAAGATGGGCGAAAGATATTCACTAAGCCCATCTTGTCACATCCTCTAATCATATCTACTGAGCTAAGTCCCTTAGTCAGACAATTTGTTGCCTGGTCTTTAGTTGAAACATGACTTAACTCCAGTAGTCCACTATCCAACTTCTCTTTAATGAAGAACCTATCGATCTCGATGTGTTTGGTTCTATCATGCTGCACTGGGTTATTGGCGATACTGATGGCTGACTTGTTATCACACCACAGTTTTATCTTTGCTCCTTGGTCCAGCTTCAGCTCCACCAGCATACTCTTCAACCACAACAACTCCGCAACTCCTAAAGCCATAGCTCTATACTCTGCTTCAGCTGTTGATCTCACCATCACTGACTGCTTCTTGCTCTTCCACGAGACCAAGTTGCCTCCTATAAAGATGTAATATCCTGAGGTGGACCTCCTGTCATCAGCACAACTAGCCCAACAGAGTCGCAGTAACCATCAATGATCACATGTCCATTCTTTCTGAATATCAGCCCTTTTTCGGGGGCACTCTTCAAATATCTCAGAATCTGATACACAGTGTCCATATGACCCTTCCTTGGATCATGCATGTAGCAGCTCACCACGCTTACTGCAAAAGAGATATCGGGACGTGTGTGACTCAGATAGATTAACCTGCCCACCAGCCTTTGGTATCTGTCACGATCAACTGGTTCTCCAGCTTCAGCACCCAACTTGAACTTCTGATCGATCGGTGTAGTTGCAGGTTTACACCCTAACATCCCTGTCTCTTTGAGAAGATCCTGTGCATATTTCTCTAGGATAGGACAATCCCCTCCGCTCCTCGAGCTATCTCTATTCTAAGAAAGTATCGAAGTAAGCCAAGATCTTTCACCTCGAATTCCTTACCCAGTCTCACTTTGAGTTGGGCAAGCTCCTTCTCATCATCCCTTGTAATAATCATATCATCCACATATACTGAGAGCATGGTGATGTGTCCTTCATTTCGTCGAAAAAACACGGTATGATCAGCGTTAATCTGCCGGTATCTCATACCTATCATAACCCGCCTAAATCTGTCAAACCAAGCACGAGGAGATTGCTTCAGGCCATATAAAGACTTCTTTAATCTGTAGACCTTGCCCACTGTCTGTTCTGTGTCGAATCCTGGCGGAATTTCCATGTATACCTCTTCCACCAGATCTCCATGAAGAAATGCATTCTTCACATCTAATTAGTGTAGCTTCCATCCACCATTTACTGCCAGAGAGATCAAGGTCCGAACAGTGCTCATCTTCGCCACTGGTGCAAAAGTCTCATCATAGTCGATGCCATATGTCTGACTATATCCTTTTGCCACCAGACGAGCTTTGTAGCGCTCAACCTGTCCATCTAGATTCTGCTTCACAGTGAAGACCCATTTGCATCTAACTGCTCTCTTTCCTTTTGGTAGTCTTACTAACTCCCAAGTGCGGTTCTTCTCAAGGGCCCCTAGCTCTTCGTGCATAGCAGCTTTCCATTTCTGATCCTTCTTTGCAACCTGCCAATTGTTAGGTATAGTAACAGAGTCCAGTGATGCAATGAATGCTCCATGTGTAGGGTGGATGTTAGAATATGATACAAACTGGGCAAGATCCCAACCATATCTATCGGGAGGATTTCCCGTATTACTGCGAGTAGTCATCCGTACAGATATTAGTGTGGGAGGAGTAGGAAGAGAAATGGAATCACCTTGGGAGGAATCCGATGGTGGTGTAGGTGTCTCAGGAGTCAGGACAGGCGTTGGCAAGAGACTTGGCACCAGTGGCACTGTAGGTACTGTTCCCGTAATTTGTTTTCCCTTCCTACTATAGGTAAGTAGTTCCCCCTGAGCCGTGGGCCTAACACCTTTTGTCTCATTCTCCTCTTCTTCTTCATTCTCCTGTTCCTCCTCAACCAAGTCTCCTTCCCAAGGAATTATTACAGAAATTGATTTTTCTGATCTCTCACCATTCTCAGACATTGATTTCTCCACATTCACCAATCTCTCACCATTCTCCTCCTCTCACCTCATACTTCCAGTATTAGGCGAGTTACCAACGGATGAAGTTACCTTCCGGGTGTAATATGGCTCGAGTTCTCGAAAGTGCATATCCATGCTCACAAACAACCTTTTCTCCACAGGGCTCCAGCAAACATATCCCTTCTGAGTAGCAGAATATCCCACAAAGATGCATTTCACCGCTCTAGGGGCAAGCTTCCCGACGGATGGCCTGTTGTCCTTCACAAAGCACACACAGCCAAACACCTTGAGTGGAAGAAGCCCACCATTATCTCCCTTCAACGACTCACACGGAGACTTCTAATCCAGCACTCTCGAGGGCATTCTGTTGATTAGTGCTGCTGCGGTCAACACTGCTTGCCCCCATAATATTTCTGGGACATTCATGGAGATCATCATACTTCTAGCAACCTCTAAAAGATGTCTATTCTTTCTTTCCGCTACTCCATTTTGAGCTGGTGTGTATGGACACGTAGTCTGGTGTTGTATTCCATGAGCTGACAAGTATTCCCCAAACGCTTTGTTAGTATACTCCGTCCCATTATCAGATCTCAATACCTTCACCACAACGCCGTATTGAGTCTGAGCATACCTATGAAAGTTTTGAAAGCAACCAAACACTTCACTCTTATTTTTCATCAGGTACAACCAAGTAACGCGGGAGAAACAATCAATAAAGGTAACAAAATACTTGTATCCATTCATAGAACTTGTAGAACAAGGCCCCCAGACATCTGAATGTATCAGTTCGAATGCACTAGAACTCCTATGACCAGAACTTACATAAGAACTTCTAGTAAGCTTTCCAAACTCACATGCATCACACACACAAGGTTCTGCTTATTTGCTTTCTCAAATAGAGATGGATACAACCTACTTAAAACACTAAACGATGAGTGTCCCAAACGCTGGTGATGAAGCATCAACACACTCTCAGCACTCATCTCAGATCCTACTTCTGCTCTCTCTATCATTGACACCAATGCTGAATCTAGCCCTTCACGATCCAGATACCACAGTCCACTACGCCATGTGCCAGTCCTAAGTCTTCGCCCTGTCCCCTTCTCCTGGAAGATCACCTTGGGAATATCAAAAGAAACAATACATTTTAGTTGGAGGATGATAGAACTAATGGATAAAAGATTGACTGGAAAGGAAGGAGCATGCAAAACATTAGACAAAGTTACAGAACCAGTACAATCGACTGTACCCTTACCAACTACCGGCTGAATGTACCATCAGCTGTTTGAATACTATCAGGCGATGCTAAGTGAGTATATGATGAGAACTCACTAGCATTACCTGTTACATGGCGAGACGCACCGGAGTCGACTATCCACTCTGATGATCTGTCGGGAGACATAGAAGCAAGAGCATGTATGTCATCAGTACCTTTGGTCGGATGAGCATAGGTAGCAGTGTTGCCTCTGACGAAGAACGAAGTGGATGCCTCCTCAGTCCCACTCCTCAAGTCTCCATCCCCTGCTACTTACTGTTTTTTTCTGAGTATCGTCAGGAGAGCACGATCCTCCTCTGTAAAGACCACCTCAGCTTCTTCTTCCTCTGCTACCGTCAGATTAGCCCGATTCCCTGTTCCTCTTCCACCTCGTCGACCCCCACGGCCACGACCACGACCTCCGAACTGTCCACGTCCACCCGAATCTCCTTCCTTGGGTGGCTTGGTGCAAGCATGTCTTAGATGACCCACCGCACCGTAGTTGTAGCATTGTTGAGTCTCTCCCCTAGATCCAGTGTTGCTAGAGGCTGCCAGTGCTGACTTCATCACAGGAAGTCCACCTGTCCCCGTCTGTAGCCGAATGCGAGTCTCCTCCTGGATCGTAGCAGAGACAGCCTCCTCAAGCGTGGGAATCTTCGGCTGAGCTAGCAGCAATGCGATTCGCTGAGCGAACTCTGATGTCAATCCCTTGAGACACACCATAGTCCTTTCCTGTAGAAAGGCCTCCCGCTCTTTACATCACGGGTCCTTGCAGCTAGCCCAGGGTGAAAAATGATCATAATCCAGCCACGGGCGCTCCAACTCTGTAGCATATTCCTGTACAGTCCTCTCTCCCTGGACTGTGGCGTCGATCTCTCCTTTAATCTGGAATACCCTCAGGTTATTCCCCACTCCATCATATGTCCTCCTCAACTTCTCCCAGACGTCCTTCACCTCCTCAATGCCATCCACCGTGGCAGCGATCGTCGGGGCCAACGAGTTGAGAAGCCAGATGTACACCAACATATGAGTGGACTTCCATTCATCTCTTCCCTCTGAGTCATCCTCCGTCTCTGTCACCTCTCCTGTCAGATAACCCTCCAGATTCCTCCCTGCAAGGGTATATCTCACCCGCCGTGACCAGCTCAGGTACGTACTAGGTCCATCCAGCTTCAGATCGATGGTCGGAAGCTCCAACTTCTTCGATGGTTTTGTCGCGCTCTCACCAGCCGACAACTTCATTAGCTTCATCAAAGTTGACACCTCCGCAGGGTTCAACTTCTTGATGATCTCCTCCATCGAACAGGCTTCAGACCTAACACCTGGTCACCTACTCTTCCTGCCCTTGTTGTGTGCAGTGAAAATTTCGGCAGCACCTCTGCTGCACAACAAGAGTAGGATCGCAAACAAATTCTCGTTTCTCAGAGGAAACAAGAATCAAAAATAGTTATATAGCTCATCGATGTGAGATATATACTCTTCCTGTCATCAGTTCGAGGACTGAGTCGAGGGAACCCATGCCAAACTCTCGGTCCGACATGGCGCAGCAAGGGGCGGTCGAGGGGGGGCTGATCGGGGC